>VYZU01005076.1:0-24749 GCA_013401355.1 Ceyx cyanopectus
TTCCATTTTATAGATGAGGAAACAGAGTCATGGAAGAGAAGAAACTAGAACTTTGAAAACTGCATGTGGTTTTTAGTGCTCCAATAGACAATTGGAGCCACAATAAAGTCTCTAGACAATATGGAATATCCATGTCCATATTCTGTGTAATAGGTATCCACAATTCCAGGTGAACTCTTTGGCAATTCAGGTGACCAGAATCTCTAAAAATAATCCTCTGCAAGGTTTTTTACAACTGTGAACCTGACCATAGATAGTAATCTTTTATTAGCAATTGACATCTAAATCACTTTTCCTTAGACTAAGTCATGCTTAGTTCTCTAGGCTTCTGAGCTTTGTAACATGAAGCTGAGAGTTCTGACAGAAGATATACCATGAGGAGGATTTGTTTGTGTTGGACACCACTGGGCCTGTGATGCCTTAGGGTCATAACTTTGTCAGTTTCTAATATAGTGGCATCTCTTTCAGGAATCTTATGTGACTCTTGAGGATAACTGGTCACAGTGACAAGGGTTATAATAATATTGATCTTGGAGGTGAGACCAGTTAATGATAAGAATTCCTCACTTAGCAATCTGACTGAATACAAATGTAAACAGTGTACACCTCTTAGCTTCCAGATATCTTCAGAGTTGGAGTAAACAAGTACTTCGGACAAATAATCATGGGAGGGCCTTTCCACATCATCAGGTAAGGTCTCACTCTTCCTGATTTCAAAGGGATTTTGATTCTGGGATGTATGTAATAACATTCCTGTTTTATAGATGGATGGAGGATGGTGTCAAGGAACATTAACAAATGGAAGGTACTTGATGGGGCAGTGATGTAGGAGAAGGTGTGATTCTAACTCTGTATTTTTAACTCTTCTTCCTATGCAGCATCACATACACTTGCATGATTCTGGTAACCATGGTGATGCATCTCACCAGCACAAGTGGTGAGGCAGTGCCCTTATACTTTGCCTTGACATTAGGATGGTGCAATGTCATGTATGTTGCATAAGGCTTTCAGATGCTTGGACCCTTTACCATCATAATCCAGAAGCTAAGTTAAAGAACTCTTGATGGTAAGAGAGAAAAAAAAACTAAAAAATGTGTTAGGGAGAGCTACACAACCTAACTGGTTTAGACCTAGTCTAAATAGTTTAGATCTAGTCTGTACAGAAGCATGGGGTAGGATTGTAGTTCAGGCCTTTTGGCAGAGTGGCCACAGATTCAAAGATTTCTACCTGAAAACCATTTAAGGAACATTTTTTTTTTTTTTTTTTAATTTTTCCATTTTCCTCCTCCTCCACATGAGAGTGCTGAAGAATTGGTTGATGGTGAAGTGATTTGATTCTGAGTCAGCTCAACAGCAGCAAAAGATGAAATATGCAGGATAGAAATATGGGCAGATTATAAAACATGATGTCAGAATTNGCTGTTGATGTCCCCTCCCTGGAGGTGTTCAAGGACAGATTGGATGTGGCCTTAAGCAACCTAGTCTAGTTGAGAAGTGTCCCTGCCCATGGCAGAGAGGTTGGATTAGATGATCTCTAAGGTCCCTTCCAGCCTAAGTCATACTATGATTCTCCATTTTCTCTGTTGCTTCACCCATGAAAATCTGCAGGTTGTTTTTACTACTTCCATGCAGAAGTGGGAGCTTCCATAAAGCCTGTGTCCTCATTTGGGAATCTGTGGCCAGAAATATGGTCTAGGAGACAGACGGTATCTCAGGTAAATTCTGTTGGGCAACTAAACACATTAAATTCACATGTGTAAAACTATTAAGAAAGCCTACCCTGTTGTACACCCTGATGTCAGACCCAGTGAAACAAACCACATAATGCAGGAAGGGATTATTGGGATCTGTTGTGGAGTTCTGAAATCTGAGGCTTAACAAAAACCATGGAAAAAAAAGAATCAGAGCTTTAAAAACCTTGTTACATTATATTAGGTGCTGTTCCCATACCACAAGTAGACAATCTTTATCTACAGTTCATCACGAAGTGAGGAACTCAGCTTATACGGGTCCTAAGTAAGTGTCTCAGCACAGTCACAGCCCCATAAATCATCACTGCTAAAAAATGTCTCCTCATGATTAATTCTGAGTATCTTCCAGTTCTTTTCCATTCGCTTCCACTCCTCAGTTGCAATCCTTCAAACAATTCCTATGTCTTACCTAAGTGTCTTGGGATGATAGCCAAAGTGGGATGAAATTACCTCACATTGTTTGATCTTGTCAAATAAAGATTAAGGACAGATATTATTGCTTTCATAAAAAAAGCATAGTAAATTCCTTTCTGAAAGAAAGGCATCATCTCACAACCCTAAGAAGCACCACACCTAGGTCTGTGGAAAGGAAAGCTGCACTTAACAGCTCAACCTACCATTTGTGTTGAATTTTGACTGTGGCTGGATATGAGAAGTCTCAAGAATGGTTCATTGATTTTATAATATAAATTTCCATGAAGCTACTTAATATAAGATCCTCAGTGTTTGCTTAATAACTTCATATTATTTCCTGGAGATGTCTGAGAAAGCATCCTAAGTTTGAATAAAAATCTAGTCTAGAATTCCTAACAATGAATATTACATTCTTAGCAAGTTCTATGTGTATATAGTTATGCAGCTGTTCAAATGATCCTAAGCATGTCCCTAAGGTGACATTTAGTTTCCTAATTGTCAAGTCTGACAGACTAAACTTTCATTTAGCAATAGTATTTCATTTGTCAAAAAAATACTTGCTTCTTAAGTACACCTTGCAGGAAACCCAGCTCTTGGACTACTGCTTTTTTACTGTAGTTTTCTTCACTGTGGAAAAACACAGTTGTTTATCATGATCCTTGTTATTACTGTTGTTTGTTCTTGGTACAAGTCTGCAGAGATGAAAGGTTAAGAGGGCAACAGCTTTGCAACTTGTATAGACATGAGGGTACATTATATTTGCTGTTCTTTCTAACAGAACAACACTAATGGATAAATTTTAAAATAGCTTATTTCACATTGTGCCTTCTCGTTCCTATCTGTCAAGCTAGCTGAGTAAAACTGATTTTATTTTTAACCTCCTGTTCACATGCAGTCAATATGGCTCAAAGAGGACTAAATTCTGTTCTCAGCACCAGAATCATTTGTATATGATCACTGTTACAGCTCTCCAAGTGCATGGACAGTAGCAGTTTTTTATAAAAGTAACCAAAATATGAGTTCCATAGATGTAACAAACTCTAGTTTCAGCCAGCAGCATGTATCATTTTTGGTGCTACTGTAAACCAGAAAAAAATCCAACCTTACTTAGCATTGACTGAATTTAAGGGATTCGTTTTCAGAAGCAAACAACATAATCACCATTAGCTAAGCACACTCAGTCTTGAATAGATTATGTAAATAACAGACCAAACTCTATTCACTTAGTTTTCTGTGGCCCTTTCAGTAACACAGAAGTGGAATAGCTTCATACACAGAGCACTGTGATCTTGAATGTCACAACAAAATGTAAATTCTAAATGAGGTGACATTTTTTCCCTATAGATTGGAGAAGTGATGGATTAGACTCACTTTTTAGTAGGACGTGAGGTTTAATCTTCGATGCTGTCTTTTAGTGATACCCAGAGATTCAAATGTACATGTCAGTGACAACCCCCAGGATGCTCGATACTCATAAATAGTTGCTAGCATAGAAGACATGTTAACAGCTTATTGCATTGCCTCCTCTAGCATCTGCTGGTTTCAGGGAAGAGAAAATTGGTTTTGAAATGAACTCAAACCTACAGCTGCATCTATCTATATATGTTAAGAGCTGACTTGTGACTGGTGAGAAAGTGTGCCAAAGGCAGGATGAATTCAGGTTGGTTGCCTTCACTTCGACTAGCCCTTAGGTAGATTTGTTGGCTGGAATCCCTGACCAAAGATGATCCAGTGGAAGAGCCATCTCTACCTTTTGTATGCTTTTTAAAGGTCAGTTCCTTGGTGTTCTTCATAATTTCCTACCACAATCAGAGGTGTCATTCAACTCAATAACATGTGAATTGTCTGGTACTAAGGAGGCTAAAGCAGCTTCTTTCTTTCTGGATAGTCCTAGGTACTCTAGAGTCTAGGACTCTTTTAGCTTTCCTTCAGTATCATAAAGCACTTTATGCTACCTCAACTAGCCCTAATATGATGTTGTCGAAGTATGCAGTAAGTTTACATCCTTTAATTTAAAAAAACCCCAAACAAAACAAAAATTGGGGACTGCAAGCCATATCATCTGCATATGCATTGATACTTGAGTACCAGAGAAATCACTGTGTAAGTCATGCTGTCATTGAGTACTTCCCAAACGTATTTTCATACCTAGAGGCAAAAATCTTAGCTTAGTTTCTGGTCATTGAATACTCTGGGTGAGTAGGGCCTGCTTTTAACATAACCATGGCATGGCTTAGTAGTCAGGAGGTGCACAGATATGTAGCTGCTGGGTGACAATTCCACTTGGCTGCTGAACCAGCAGAGGTGGTAACTTAATTTCTTGACATGCTCCTTGTCAGCAAGCTGCATTAACTGACATTCTGGTGCAGATCCAACTGTCTGTCTGAGAGACTGCCCAGACAAACACCAAAAAGGCACTCTTATGGTGAAGTACAGGTATCAGGTACCTAGGTGAGTCCCACTTCTTTCCCTCCTGATTCGCTTATCTATCTGTTGAGGGTGCTCATGTGCTGCAGGACATTCCAGATGACAGCTGAGGAAAGAGAATGTAGGATTTCTGCACACATGATTTGAGAAAAGTGAGATCAGGGTATTTCTAATGCTTTTGCCATGACTGCTTTTCCTCCATGCTTGTAGAGTTGAGGACTGACATGATGACAAGTAACACGTGATGTGCTGTGACATGAGGGACTTTGCACCACAAATTATGGAAGAAATTAAGTGTTCTGAAAATAGAGAACACTGAGAATAAAGATTATGGAGAGACTTTTTAACAGAAAGCAGTTATCCTTTTGGACTTCTGTACTTAACAGCCTGTTTTTGCAGGCAGTGTCTGCTTCTGGCAGTGATAACACCCCATGTTTAGAGCTAGTACCAAGGGTTGGTGTGAAGACAAGCCCACTGCTGGATGGTGCAGTGACAGGCTGCACCTGCAGGGAAGAGCTGACACAGGACAGGTGACCCCAGACTTATTCCATCCAATAACTGTCATATCCAGTATAAAGCTGAGGGTTCATGAGGGTTAAGCCCCTTCTGGCTTGGCTTGGGTCCTCTTTTGGCTTCTTCCTCTCTTCTTCAATGGCTGTCATCTGAGGATGTCTCTTCTGCCTCTGATCCCAACCCATGTGTTCCTGATTCAGTACCAGAATCCAGCTCCTGAACCTGGTACCTGTCTGCCACTGGGCCCTGTCTGGGACTCTCCCCGTGCCTGCTTCACAGCATCAGTGGTGATGGTGACATAACTGTCATCAGGGGGCTGGGTTCAATACTGCTTTTGTACATATTTTTATATATTCCATTTTATTATTACTATTCTTATTTTCTTTAGAGCTGTTCTAGTTTCCTTTTTTAATTACTAAGTCTCTCTCATTCCTTTTTATTTCCTATTTGGGGAGGAAGGGGGGTTAACAGCATCTGTTATAGGTCTAAGGGGCTACCCTGACCCTAAACCATGACAATATGAAAATGGATTTGTGAGTATTAGACATTTGTAGAAACCCCTTAAAAAGTAAACGACTCAAATTTTCTAGAGTTAACTAACTCTAGTCTGATGTGGTGATTTTTAAAAAAGTCCTTGCACTCTGTACTGCTGTGAATGTTTTATACTTGTTCCTTTGTGTTGTTTTTGTATTGGCTTTTCTATACCTTGAAAGAATGCAATGTTATTCTCCCTCTTCAACCAAAAAAAAAAAAAGTTAAAAATAGTGTTGCACTAATGGCATAATGAAGAATCTGAATTGTGTTGTCTGTTCCAGTGCAAATATTCTGGAGTACCTCCTGTCATAATGATGATAGGTATCATATTTTGGTATGTATATTATGGAAAGTTACTCTTTAAGAAATATAATTCATGGCTCCTCAATCTTCTGTTGCTGGGTTAACTGGGGGAATTCTTAAATCCATATACGATTAGTACCTGCAGGAGTTGTACTATTGTAGCCTCAACAGCTGGAGAAATACAGTAAGCTCAGGACTAGTCCACAGTGAGGCAACAGATGGGCACAGGTACAAAGAAGGTATCTTTTTATGTACTGTCTTCGTTGTGGTCTTGCTTAACAAGACTATTTTCATTTCCCTTCCTATATGTTGGTGTCTGTGCCTACTGATGTAGCTGGTTGGGGGGAAAAAAAGAGCAAGTATTTTTCAACAGCAAAGGGCTTCAGAATTTTTATCACACTCTTCAATGTCTGTAAGGGGGTCATAAGGGAACAAACCCCAAATTCTGGCCACTCGGGATTTCAGAATATCCCAACTTATGACTTTCCTCTCAGGAGTGGGTCTGCAAGGAGCAGAACCCATTTTTTTCCCTGTCCACTTGAAGATCCATCAGGATGGATTCTAGAAATCCTTAGTGTCCTAGTCTGTTGCAGTCCCATAAATAAGAGTTGTGTAGCACCAAGGACATGCTGTTCTTTGCATCAGCACAAGGGATTAGTAAGTTTTCCTTCTGAATCACAGTGCAGACCCATACAGCATAGAATTTTTACCCCTTTACTCTCGACCTCTTTACCATATGACATGTCTTATTGCTTACCACATAATGCACACTAATAGAACTTGAGTTCTGGACTAAGCTGGCAGACCAAGTGATAGACTGATGCTCATTTCCATCAGAGTAATAATCTCACATCATGATGGCATTCTTTTGAAAAAAAAAAAAAAAGGTAATCTTTAGTTGCCTTTATTATGTTGTAGCTTTGATGGGCTCCCAGACACAGATAAAGCCTGCTGATGGCTTTGTATAGCTGTCTGATACCTTTTTTCGGCAGAGAAGAGGCAGCAGGTGCTTGTGATCTGTCCAAGCTATTATTCCACCTCCTTCCCATGTTATAACTTCTCTCCCAACCCATTCCCAAGATGTCATGTCAGCCACTTTTAAATGTCACCAGTTATTTATCTCTGCTTTCAATTCATGGCAAAGATTTGTTTTTGTTCATGTAACAGGACATGAAGTGTCCACTTTCTGGGTGCATTAAGTCTTCAAGTATCATACTGACACCTTTTTTTTCATACAGTGAAAAAGCCCTCTGCATTTCTCCAGAACCTTCCCAGAGTTTGAGATTAGTGGAATAAGGATGGTGTAAACATCACACTTCAACTGGTTCAAGCTGATTCAAATGGACTCGCATGAGCTGGATGCTGTTTAGAATCTTTTTCTGGTGGCCAACAAGGGTGATCCCAATACGCTGGATATCTCTGCAAGAGAACAGAGGGTGTTAAAGGTGTTAAAATGGGCTTCTTGTTCTCAATAGTCCCAGTCCTTTTCCCTGTAGATGTGTATGAATATAAGTGTATCTTTGAGAAACAATTGACAAGGCTTCTCCTTTTTATCCTCACAGCCAAGCTTAAGAAGTGTGAATTGAGTGATTGTGCAGTGAGGTGGATTGGGAACTGGCTGAAGGACAGAGCCCATAGGNATTTTATTATTACTATTCTTATTTTCTTTAGAGCTGTTCTAGTTTCCTTTTTTAATTACTAAGTCTCTCTCATTCCTTTTTATTTCCTATTTGGGGAGGAAGGGGGGTTAACAGCATCTGTTATAGGTCTAAGGGGCTACCCTGACCCTAAACCATGACAATATGAAAATGGATTTGTGAGTATTAGACATTTGTAGAAACCCCTTAAAAAGTAAACGACTCAAATTTTCTAGAGTTAACTAACTCTAGTCTGATGTGGTGATTTTTAAAAAAGTCCTTGCACTCTGTACTGCTGTGAATGTTTTATACTTGTTCCTTTGTGTTGTTTTTGTATTGGCTTTTCTATACCTTGAAAGAATGCAATGTTATTCTCCCTCTTCAACCAAAAAAAAAAAAAGTTAAAAATAGTGTTGCACTAATGGCATAATGAAGAATCTGAATTGTGTTGTCTGTTCCAGTGCAAATATTCTGGAGTACCTCCTGTCATAATGATGATAGGTATCATATTTTGGTATGTATATTATGGAAAGTTACTCTTTAAGAAATATAATTCATGGCTCCTCAATCTTCTGTTGCTGGGTTAACTGGGGGAATTCTTAAATCCATATACGATTAGTACCTGCAGGAGTTGTACTATTGTAGCCTCAACAGCTGGAGAAATACAGTAAGCTCAGGACTAGTCCACAGTGAGGCAACAGATGGGCACAGGTACAAAGAAGGTATCTTTTTATGTACTGTCTTCGTTGTGGTCTTGCTTAACAAGACTATTTTCATTTCCCTTCCTATATGTTGGTGTCTGTGCCTACTGATGTAGCTGGTTGGGGGGAAAAAAAGAGCAAGTATTTTTCAACAGCAAAGGGCTTCAGAATTTTTATCACACTCTTCAATGTCTGTAAGGGGGTCATAAGGGAACAAAACCCAAATTCTGGCCACTCGGGATTTCAGAATATCCCAACTTATGACTTTCCTCTCAGGAGTGGGTCTGCAAGGAGCAGAACCCATTTTTTTCCCTGTCCACTTGAAGATCCATCAGGATGGATTCTAGAAATCCTTAGTGTCCTAGTCTGTTGCAGTCCCATAAATAAGAGTTGTGTAGCACCAAGGACATGCTGTTCTTTGCATCAGCACAAGGGATTAGTAAGTTTTCCTTCTGAATCACAGTGCAGACCCATACAGCATAGAATTTTTACCCCTTTACTCTCGACCTCTTTACCATATGACATGTCTTATTGCTTACCACATAATGCACACTAATAGAACTTGAGTTCTGGACTAAGCTGGCAGACCAAGTGATAGACTGATGCTCATTTCCATCAGAGTAATAATCTCACATCATGATGGCATTCTTTTGAAAAAAAAAAAAAAAGGTAATCTTTAGTTGCCTTTATTATGTTGTAGCTTTGATGGGCTCCCAGACACAGATAAAGCCTGCTGATGGCTTTGTATAGCTGTCTGATACCTTTTTTCGGCAGAGAAGAGGCAGCAGGTGCTTGTGATCTGTCCAAGCTATTATTCCACCTCCTTCCCATGTTATAACTTCTCTCCCAACCCATTCCCAAGATGTCATGTCAGCCACTTTTAAATGTCACCAGTTATTTATCTCTGCTTTCAATTCATGGCAAAGATTTGTTTTTGTTCATGTAACAGGACATGAAGTGTCCACTTTCTGGGTGCATTAAGTCTTCAAGTATCATACTGACACCTTTTTTTTCATACAGTGAAAAAGCCCTCTGCATTTCTCCAGAACCTTCCCAGAGTTTGAGATTAGTGGAATAAGGATGGTGTAAACATCACACTTCAACTGGTTCAAGCTGATTCAAATGGACTCGCATGAGCTGGATGCTGTTTAGAATCTTTTTCTGGTGGCCAACAAGGGTGATCCCAATACGCTGGATATCTCTGCAAGAGAACAGAGGGTGTTAAAGGTGTTAAAATGGGCTTCTTGTTCTCAATAGTCCCAGTCCTTTTCCCTGTAGATGTGTATGAATATAAGTGTATCTTTGAGAAACAATTGACAAGGCTTCTCCTTTTTATCCTCACAGCCAAGCTTAAGAAGTGTGAATTGAGTGATTGTGCAGTGAGGTGGATTGGGAACTGGCTGAAGGACAGAGCCCATAGGGTTGTGGTCAGTGGAGCAGAGTCTGGCTGGAGGCCTGTGACTAGTGGAGTCCCCCAAGGGTCAGTGCTGGGTCCAATACTATTCAATATATTCATCAATGACCTGGATGAGGGGACAGAGTGACCCTCAGCAAGTTTGCTGATGACACCAAACTGGGAGGAGTGGCTGACACAGCAGCAGGCTGTGCTGCCATCCAGAGACACCTGGACAGGCTGGAGAGCTGGGCAGGGAGAAATTTAATGCAGTTTAACAAGAGCAAGTGTAGAGTCCTTCATCTGGGGAAGAACAACCCCATGGATCAATACAGGCTGGGGGCTGATCTGTTGGAGAGCAGCTCTGGAGAAAGAGACCTGGGGGTTCTGGTGGACAAGGGAGTGACCATGAGCCAACAATGCGCACAAACAGGCCAATGGATCCTGGGATGCATTAGGAGGAGTGTGGCCAGCAGGTCAAGGGAGGTTCTCCTCCCCCTCTGCACTGATGGGGCCCTACCTGGAATACTGTGTCCAGTTCTGGGCAGCCCAGTTCAAGAAGGACAGAGATGGCTGCATTGTGCATTGGCATTGCATAATGTGTATGCATTCTTCCTATAGCCCTTGCTAAATATTTCTGAGAATGCTTTTACTTTCTGATGGAAATCTTAGTGTTTGGTATCTTCTGCTCTCTGAACCTCTACTTACTCCAGAGTCATGCGTGATATGACATCAAATGTAATCAGACCAGCCTGGTCAAAATTCTCCTTGTAGTGGCCCATCTTGATAGCATCCAACCACTCATGGGCATTGCTGAGTGAAGGGAAATCTGGAGGACAGTTGCTCAGGAGAGGCTGAGATGGTCTGCAAAAGAGGCAAGTTTTAAAAACCCAAGTTATCAACATCAGCTGAACACACTAGTATGGCAAGAGTTATGAGACAGAATGCAACCTCTGAAGAGCACAGAATGAAAACCAGCATTTGTTCTTCATTACTTGATTCTTAAATTCCCCTCTTGATTACCTGTTTCTAGATTACCCATGCTCCCTTTTCTGCTGAAAACAATCAATCCAAGAAACTGGTCATTCCTTCCCTTTCTATACTCTCTCAAGCACATTATCTCTTTTGTTGCCCCAGATCTTTCCACCCTTTCTGGGTCCAGACCTATTGACGGGGCAGAAAGTTGCAGTGAGGAGGTTTCTGAGGCACAGGTGAGATCTTATACCTTTTATTCCTTTTAACTAATTTTCCCTCTCCTAGATGCATCAGAGAGTAATGCATGAGACAGTGAGTGTTTTGGTCCAGTTCCAACACCCATCAGATCAAAGCATAACAGTAAAAGACCAAATAAAGGATTGTTTATACACATCATTTTCTCTTTCCCCATCTTCCGAATCTGTCCCAAAGCTATAACTGTTGATATATGCTGTTTTTAGTAAACTGGGCATGACCAGGCACTTTTCCTCTCCCCTGTTCCACAAGGTTCATGACCATGGGAAAAAACCCTCCAGGTCAGCAGGGTGTAGCTCTGTTTCAGCCTAACAAACATCTAATCTCACTGTCATTTACCACACACTCTGAGACTTATCCTTTGCTGACCTCCTGCCTCTGGTTCCATCAGACTGCAAAATACAGTTATGAAAATATGGGATGCAAGCAGTTCTATTGGGCCTTAGCTACAGATTTTTTACAATCCTAAGCTAAGGTCTTCTCTTCCTTCATCACCTCTTGTGATCACAAAGTATTGGGTGATCACAATATATTGTGTAGCTGCACCAAGATGGGTCCCTCCCTTCATTCCCTAAGATCCCTTGCTTGTTCAAAGGGTGTTTGAAGGATGTTTGAGGATGAACTTGCTTGTTCATCCTCACCAAGAAATTTATCATGTCTCAGTTTAGCACTCACAATTCATCATCATCCAATAAGGGAATCAGGATACACAGTTCTTCCACTCCCTTTCTTTCCTAATTTTTTTTATTATTATTATTTCTTCCCAGTCTCAGATGAGGAGGCTGGAAAAAAAACTGTAGAGCCTGATTTACTCCTTGCTTTTCCTCATTATGCCTACTGAGAGACAAGTCCTATTATTTTGCACTAAATCTTCACCTCACCTGCTGCTTCCAGTACCAGTGGCTTTGAGAGCAGATGGCTTGCGGATCATTTTATCTAGGGCACTGACTATTTGCTCAAATTTGGGTCTCTGGACCCTCTCCTTCTGCCAGCAGTCAAGCATCAGCAAGTGCAAAACAGTTGGGCAGTCTGGGGGTGGTGGCAGCCGATAGTCCTGGTCAATGGCATTAATTACCTGCAGGAAAAGAAGAACAAAGCTTTGTCACAGCTGGGAAAATAAAGGACAACTAGCTTCACTTAGCGTGGCGATGACTTTCTTCTGCTTGAATTGATACAGGACAGAGAGGCAGATGTGCATTCTCATGCCTTATAAAACTTACATCCTGATTGGCCATGTCCCAGTAAGGCCTCTCACCATAGGACATCACCTCCCACATGACAATGCCATAGCTCCAAACGTCACTGGAGGAGGTGAATTTGCGATACTGGATAGCTTCAGGGGCAGTCCAGCGTACAGGTATTTTGCAGCCCTAGAAAGCAGTCAGAGAGCAACCAGAAAGTTAGTGAGATAAGGACTACTTGTGAAAATAACATCACTGACCTGGACAGATGCCAGTAGCACAGCACAGCTCTGAGCATAGGGTGCCAGTTCAGTTTATGCCATCTTCTAGATATTATTTACATTTGAATTATGCCCAAGGTTTCCACCTTGTTCTATTGACAAATACAGATGGAAAAAAAATCCAAACCACCAGAATCATGCCTCTTTGGTTCTACAAATCCCATGATATTATACTTTTTTTACTTATATAGCTCTTATTTGCAGCATTTAAGAGGTGGCAAATAGTAAAATCCTCCTGGAAGTCACAATCATTTGGAAATCTAAAGCAATTTAAACAGTTCCAACCTTCAACACCAAGGACAGATACACTCAGTGGGTAGCACTAAC
This sequence comes from Ceyx cyanopectus, assembly GCA_013401355.1. Lineage (NCBI taxonomy): Eukaryota > Metazoa > Chordata > Aves > Coraciiformes > Alcedinidae > Ceyx > Ceyx cyanopectus. The sequence goes on from VYZU01005076.1 coordinate 12,693, forward strand.
TCTTTCCTCTTTCCATTTTGACCTCTCTAACTACAGGCATGACCTGACAGATTAAAAGTAATTCAGGCGCTGGTTCTTCAAAACACATCTAAGATTAGTTTCACTTTTCAGAGACGGAATTCTTCTGCAGCTCCTGCATACCAAATGGTAGTTTCAATCTGCCTGTTATATTTCCATTACTTCTGTAGTGTGTCAGAACTTCATAGGCAGATCGTTTGATGGTTGGTTGTAATCCCAGGATTACACTTATGCCAGTTATGTTTTCTGTAGGAAAAACCCCAACTATTTCTTCAAAGGGTGACAGTACAGGATTCCTTCAGTCCTTTATACTTCCTGTAAGATGTTAATGAAGGGAAAGATAACAGCTACACTGGATTATGTGGTTTGTCCTATTCACCATCATTCCACAAAGAACAGCACCGAGACTCATGGCAGAGTGGATCAGATGCTCAGTTATTTCTGGTTTTTATTGGTATGTAACAGCCCACAGGGTAGAAGGCTCCACTGTCCTCTCTCATCTCAAAATGGACTAAAAAGGGTACACCAAATCAAGGGGGCACACAGGTAAAAAATCATAGCTGGTGGCACTACAGTAACTCACCCCATGGTGGCAACTCACCAGAGCTCCAGTATAGGTGGGATTTGAAGCATCATCCTCCAGAAAGCGGGACAAACCAAAGTCTGACACCTTGCACACCAGGTTGCTGTTGACTAAGATGTTACGGGCTGCCAGGTCACGATGCACATAGTTCATGTCTGAAAGGTAGCGCATGCCAGCTGCAATCCCCCGTAGCATTCCCACCAGCTGCAGCACACTGAACTGGCCCTCCTTCTGCTGCAAGGGAGGAGGCAAACACAGGCTTTTGTGATCATAGAACATGAAGCTAACACAGTAGACTAACAAAGAGCAAGTTAAAAGGTGGATTTGTGATGCTGGAGAACATACATCTTAACTTCAGCCTAAATTTGATGGTTCAGGGACAGCAAACAAGAAAGGAGGGTGGGCTTAAAGCAATGAATCTCAAATGAGGTAACACACTATTGGTCATTTTCTAAAGAAAAATCTCATTTCATGGCCATGTCCTCCTTTAGAATCCTATGCCTAGTCTCATTAACTATTAAGATGGCTAAATTTGCTCCGTTTATGATCAAAATCTGCTCTGTTTTATGATTGTTACAATGGGTCCTATGCATTTTTACACAACGGTTTCATGCACTCTGCAAAGTGTACCTTACAAGGCATTTGTAGTTGAATTAATGTATGAATCAGTATAAAAACAAAACAAAGCAAAAAAAAGAAAAAGGTGAGATGTCTGTACTAAAATCATGTCTGCATTTAATGTTTTGTTACTAGAAAAAACACTTGGAACTCTGAGTCCAAAAACAGCTACAAGTTTCATGCCCTTACTACAAATGCATTACAAGATCTATGAATCTATGAAATGTTGAAACTTGAAAACATTCAATGGAATCAAGTCTGGAAAACATTATTAGAAAGGCAAGCTTTGGACCATGTGCATAAGGAACTGGAAGGCTGTGTACAAAGATAACCAATTTAGTATTGTTTACCACTTATTATTTGAGCTGGAAAAGTCTAAAATACTGTAAAAATTTTCTGTGATATGTGAGCTTTTGTAATATTTTCACCATACTGGCCCAAAAGCACTTACTCTGGCAATCTGCTATTATTTCTATTGCATCTGCAGAGAGCAACTAAGGACTTATGTAAACAGAAGTGAAGAGGAAGGAAAGGCAAAACTATCAGATCTGAGACTGGTACACAGCAAGATGAAGAGACAGCTGTTGTGGGAGACTCCGGTTGTGGTACCCTGAGGAAGGAATCCAGCGATCCGTTCTCCATGAACTCTGTGACAATCATGACTGGTCGGCTTTTGGTGACCACACCCTCCAGATGGATGACATTAGGATGCTCAAATTGCCCCATGATGCTGGCCTCGCTCAGGAACTCCCGACGCTGTTCATCTGTGTAACCTGATTTCAGGGTCTTAATGGCTACTGTGTATTCACGCTTCCCTGGGTGTTTCAGGCGCCCAAAGCACACCTCTCCAAACTCTCCTGCCAGGGAGGGAAGAAACACACCTCAAGTAAGGAAAGAGAGCACAGAATTTTAGTCAAGTGCACAAAAACATTCTACTGTGGAAAACACCAGGCACTGCTCGGAAATAGGGTTACTAGGAGTGTTTGGATTAAGGTAAAGTTCCCAATGAAGGCTCAGGTTGGAGACTACATCTTCAGGGTTCAAATGAGGAGCTCTGAGTCTTCAAAGGGTGTTTTAAATTTGGTTTGGATGGAGCCAGCATCTACGGGTAAGTAGGTTAAGATTAATTTTGGTAAAAAATGAAGGTTAGCTATCCTGAGACACTTGATATACCATGGTTGGGTCCATTTCAGGCCAGTAGTGTGCCAGGCCTCAAGGTGAACAAGAAAGCACTTCAAAATCTACACTCTCACACTACCTGATCCAATTACTTCCTCAATCTTGATGAAGGACACATCAATCTCCTTGGCAAATTCTCGAATAGCTTCATTGGGATCTTCATAGGTTGAAGGATCAATGTAATACTTCACTCCAAGTCCTGCAGTGGAGGAGACAGCCCAAAACATCACCAGAATCAAACCCTGAGAGACACGGGTGTTAATGAGTCCTCATAAAAGACAGGCCTTGCCATCCGTTCCTCAAGAAGTCTTTCTTACCTCGTGCACTGATATACTGCTGCAGGCGGTCTGTGTATGGAGTCTCTCGCCTTTTACTGCAGGACATAAAGGAAAGGAAAGTCAAAACACACATAAGACTCTTTCACAGGATTCTGGGGTATGCTTCACAATGGAAGACTCAGAGACTCCTTGAATTTAGGGATAGAAGATGGTTGTTAAGATCCCACCCTTCTCTTGGTAACCAGTGCATGCTTGTTTTCTGTGGCCATTTTTAAACTACGGTCTGCATCCCCACTTTAGATCTGACCAATGATAGAGCCTCCAGCACTACCCTGGAAAAAAATATTACAGTTTAACATTACTGTCTTGGAAGTTTTCTTGCTATTCAGGCTAAGCCTGCATTTTAATTCCATATAATTAAGACAATTTTTTCTTTTCAATACTAATCTAAGCCATCTTCTATGATGTCTTTTCAGTTCTTCAAAATCATTCTCACAGGCACTTACTCTAATGCTTAATTTGTATAAATTTCCCCCAAAGATTAATGCTTTATTTGTCTTCCTGGTCTCTTAACATCATTTACTTTCAATATTCTTCTTGTAAGTCTGGTACCCAAAACCAACCACACAAGAGCCAAAATGACAGAGATCTGTTCCATGACATGGTTTTTGCATGTGCATATCAAAACAGGTATGGTCTTTATTATTGTAATATTTACTGTATATATGCATCTAATTTCCAGTAATTATAGGTCCTTCTCAGCACAGTTGTTTCTCAGATTTCATTCTCTTCCTGTATTCAAGCAACTTTTTCCCACATGATCTAGTTGGTTTATAAGTTTCATCCTATTCTTGGTTTGATCTAAACATATTCTCCATTTTCAAGTCACTTCCTATATTACAGTGGTTTTGGTTTTGTTTTCCAAAATGTACAATTCATGCTGGTTTACAATCCTTTCTACATCATATTAATTAGACTATATTGTAAAGCAAACCCAGGGGTATCCCTGATGTATGGATTTGGGTCAATTCAGGCTTTGTTGCTTCAGCACAAGACCTTCTAGCTGCTGATTCAACATCTGAAGAGGGAATATAATGAAACTTTGTTACTTTTCTTTATTAACATAACTAATTCTGTCATTTTAGCAGGTAACTTTGTTCATTATTATTAATTGTGAAGCTTATCTCTTTAAACTCTGCTAAGACTACAATACCACTGCCTTCAAAATCTGTTCTGTTGTGGAAAGAAATTTGCTTTACTTGGGGCCTTACACCTAAAAGCTCTAACTTTGCTGTTGTATATGAAAGTATATTAATAGTTTTTTTTTTACAGGCTGACATAATAGTTTTTCACCATTAAAAAAAACACCACAATTGGATAAAACAAGTGTTGCACATTGCATATTGCCTGAAAAAATGTGTACCAACAATTTACAAAAGCCAGGTAAAGCTACAGCATTTGACTCTACTTATATTGAACCTTTTAAAGAATTCCTCATTTCCCACATCTTCAAACTTACTTTTTTTATGAAAGACAAATTTAAAACAGGAATTTGGTATCTCCACTTTTTCTGAGGAACTATCTATTTATTGCACATGATCCTTCAAGTATAAATGAAACTAGATTTTGTATTTCCTTTTAAGTAGATACCTTTACAGAAACCCGTTCATGTCTTTCCCCAACACAGTTTTGTCAATATTAATTTATTCCGCATTTGGTTTATATTTTTTTTAGAAAAATATAGGCTTTATTGAGTTATGCACATAGTATCACATTTCCAGCTGTAACAAATAATTCTATTTTTAACAGTTCAAAGCTACAAAAGGAGGCAACAATGCAAATATAACATCTGATAACTTTTTTCTTTCCAGAAAAAAAGAAAAACTTAAAAGACAATAAACACAGAAGGAGTAAACAAATGTAGAAAAGGGAAGAGAACAAAAAATAACTAAAACTACATGTCACTTTCTAAAGTTAAGTAGTTTATACATTTTTTTAGGTCAATAGAAAAAGCTAAAAAGTCCCTCTTGTGTGGAGGCAGGTTAGAGCAAAGATACAGAAATCCATTACTGACAATCTAGAGGACTAAGTTCAAACCTCAGTAAATTCAAGGTAATGACTGATTCTTTTCTTCAAATAGCAAAACCTCCATTGTTTACTTTTGTACCTCTACAAAAGTAGTGCTCTTACTTTCTGTCTCTTTAAATTTCTTGGGTTTTTTTTCCATGATATTATCTCTACATTGACTTTATCTGTCCTTTTTTCTTTCCAAAATGGGAAGTGTATTTTTTTTTTCTTTAACAAGTATTTTATTGATTAGTGTTCCATGAAACCATTGGGCTTGTACAGATTTTATTCTTCATCAAATGATCTACTTTCTCTTGGTCTTTGTTTCAAGCACTTTTTAAACAAGTGGCTCTAAATATTTATCCCACCAGTCCTTCTTCACTACACTGTTTCATTCTCCACTTGCTTGCCTGAAATGCAATTTAGTCCATTCTTTACAGTGATGCATTTAAATACCTTTTGAGCACCAGCATGAAAGCGCTTCCCTTGTGTCACATTACTAACTAGCCAGTATCATGTAAGTAGATGAGCAGTTTACCAAAGAAGAGGCTCCTCAGATAGGAGCAATGGGGCAGGATCTTCCCTCAATTAGAAAATGGCATATCAAGGACATCTGGATAAATGTAGATCAGGCTGTTTCCCTTGGAATGGGATTATGTAGCAGGGGTAAGAAAGTTCCACTGTGTGCAGTGCATATGAGCGGGTCAAGGAATTCACCTCTTGAAGATGATGGCAAGGATGGCAATGGCAGCAATTACCAAGAAGGCCAGCCCACCGAGCGCTGAGCCCACGATCAGCGGCAGCCGGTCCTGCGCCACCTCCGAGCGCTCCCCTGCCAAGGAAGACACATGCACACACACACACAAATGCAGAGGACAGGAACTGTTAGAGTCTCCCTTCTACTCAACTAGCTCTCATCCCATCCCTACCAGTCTTTTGCTTCCCTGGCTGGTCAACAAATTCTTGACTTCGTTTTCCCTTTACTGTGCTTCTCCAGGGTGTTCCTTCCTACTTCTGAAAAGCCAATGCTCCCTCTGAATCCACTTTTCCTTCCCCTGGTCCACTGACACCTAATTAGCCACTTAAGGCTATTCCTACATCCGGGTTTTGATCCCATTTTCCTCTGTTAATTTAGCTTATAGATGACATAGATTAATACCTTTGATTCTGACCAAAGAGTATTACAAGGTAATGTGTTGCTCTCTGCATGAATAAATGGTGACACTGCTGGAAGGCTTCAGGGTATATGTCCTCAGTCTCATCTGTCTTTAAGACTCACAGGTCTTTCAGCTCTAAGGTGTCCTGTAACAGCTGGAGACCAAACTATAGCAGCATATATTGCTGCACACAGTGCATACTGCAACACCCTCCTAAAGAGAATTCTACTATCCCATTCTGCTCTTACTGGTTTAGAGGTGCAGAGGCAACAAGGAGCAGGACTGGGGAATATGGCAGTAGTCTAAATAATTAGCTCTGGCTGCATGAAGCTTGTTCGAGTCAACAAATGTGTATTTGCCAATTATGATATACAGAAATGAAAGCTGAGTAGGAGTGTCTGGCAGCAGTTCTACAGAGGATAAGTTAACACACTCAGGGACATACACGAGTGAAGGATGGTCACGTGCAGATCTGAGTACAAAGTGGCACTTACCTCCCATTAAAGTCTGGAAATACATCTTTCCACTGTATGGGCCATAGCCCACTGCTGTTCTGGCTCGTATTTGGAAGGCATAGATCTTGCCTGGGCTCAGATTTGCTATGGTAGCCATGTTGGTTTCGCTAGTGAAGGTGAATGAATTATCCTCATCTTCTGCCTGTGAATGGCAGTGACCAAAAAGGAATGTGAGACCATACCACTCATTCTTCTCATCAAGGAATGCTCGTTTCTATGTTGGCCCCACAGTCTGTTACAGAGCCTCCCTACCACAACTGCTGTTCCAGACCTGACTTCCTTGCATGCAACTCATTCCTCACTGCTGCTTTTTATTCCCTTAGGCCTGGGCTTTCCACAGAGCTCTGCCAAAGACCCTCTGTCCCAATGTAAACAACAGGGAGAGACAAAACTCCCCTGTACAACATATCCATAAAAAAGTGATAACCTGTCCTGAAATTTTGCTTCCTACAAGCTCCATATCCATGTATTCTTCCAGAAGAATCCAGAGCAATAACACACATACGTGCCAGAAAGCTGCTAGACACGTTATCACAAATAACAAACCCTTTTACCACCAGAAAAACAGTAGCCCTGCACAATCCTGCAAAAATATTTATGTGAAAGGTCAGGAATATGGAATGTGAGCTTGTCTGAGCAGCCCTATGTACCTTTTCAAATCAGTTGGATTAGGAATCACAAACCATGTGACTGAGAACAACTTTGTGCTTGCTACCCTGTAATTTCAGCACATAACAGGTAACTTATAGCTACCACTTAGTGAACGAAAGAATGCATTTCTCCTCCCAAAACTTCTTAGAGATGTCTGTCCAGGCATAAGTGGGGACACAGGACTCCTCTCTATAACCATATAACAGAATGTTCCAGTGAGTCCAATTCCAACACATGCATTTGGAAACTTCAAATTCTTCTACTTTTACTTGTGTCAGCTGATTCTAAATTTACTAGGTTCTTCACCACAGTTTTTTTTTCTTTTGCTTAGCTACAAGTATCTTCTCTTTTTTTATTTGCATTCTCCCTAGATGTTTCCAAGCTGGGAAATGCGGACGGACTGATGTTAGATGAAGTGTGCATTATGAACCTCTTTTTTTTTTCTACAGCTTGTTTGTCCTTCACAATTGAAGTATTTTTCTCCCCCTTGTCCATCCATATCCAGGGGTGCATTTCCCAGACAGAAGACTTCCCTGTTCTCATCTGCATAACAGCTGTACAACAGTCAGCTGCATCACTTCTCACCTTGTCAAAGTAGCGTAGCTGGTAATCCAAGATGATCCCATTGGGCTGGTCTGGCTGAGGCCATGACAGTGTGATGCTGTTGGTAGTACGACTCACCTGATGCATCATAGGGACAGCAGAGGGGACTGGAATGAAAGAGAGGAAGGAGAAATGCAAAGGGATAAGCTTAACAATGAATTATAATTGGATATATAGTATGAGGAGCTAATAAGTTAGGTCACCTCTCTCTTTAAATTTACTTTAATTTGTATTATGAAGCAATTTACAAAACAAGAAGAAAAAAATCCAGGCAGAAATCTACTAGAAGACACAGTCACTGACAACTTAAACAGAAAGAAAATGAAGAAATCCATATCTAACTGATCATGCACAGGAATGACAAAATTATTTGTATTCTAGCTGGAACATTATTCTGATCTTCAAATTTGCAATTTTTAGATGCAAAATGACAAGGTGTTCAGTGCTGCTACCTAGTTCTAGGATCACACTTGGACAAACAATGTGGTAGTAGTCAGAGCAAAAGCATAACACAACTGCCTCTCTTCTGCTTCTCCCCAGATAGAAATCTTTGCCTGAGGAATAAAATCAAGTCTGGGCTATAGGAATAATAGAGGCTTTTCACTACCAGATCATGGCTGCAAACCAGAAAAAGGAGGCAGATGAGAACTTTGATGTGTTAAGGAACAGACTTTGAAGCATTCCTCAGTTCATAGAGAATTAAAGCATCTCATTTTGATAGCCTTCTAGATTCTGGATCTCAGGCCAATCCCTGTCAGGACTCTTGCCCAGATGTCAAACTTAACACTGTATTTGAGACTCTCAGTGACTCTGTGGGCCATTGAACCACACACAAATGATACACACACACACTCTTCAGGATTGTGCAAATCTAGAATATACATTACAGAATCACAGAATGTCAGGGGTTGGAAGGGAGCTAGAAGATCTTCTAGTCCAACCCCCCTGCCAGAGCAGGGACACCTAGACCAAGTCACTCAGGAACAGATCCAGGTGGGGCTGTGAATGTCTCCAGAGCAGGAGACTCCACAACCTCCCTGGGCAGCCCATTCCAGAGCTCTGGCACCCTCAACATTTCTACTTAGGAAGAGATTACCAAGCAAAAATTCAGGGTAATTGGAAGAGGACATTTCAGCCTACCAGCTGTCTGTCCACAAAACTCTTTTCATGTTTTGCATTCTCTCTGTCAGCAAAATATCATGTTGCCAAAGAATCTCCAGTTAGGCAGCTAGGGAACCCTCATTTTCCTAATGGAAGTAACATTTTCAGCAAAATTTAAACTTTCCAGAAAAAGTCTGCCAATGAACAGCTTTCACCTAATTTCACTGATTTTATGCATTAGACATAAACTTCCTTGATGTGAGAAATGAGTCAGAGACATTTAGTAAATGATCAAAAATGTATAATAGCTTTTCCTATTAAAAAAAAAAAAAAGGAAGATAAAAAGGACTGTTCTCAATAGCAAGACAAAATTATTCTGAAAGACATAATTCAAATGGGCATCAAACAGCTTAGGCAAGTGGGAACCAGTTAAAGATGCATATGAAACAAAAATCTAAGGGTATAAACAACAAAATGCTTTCTCTCATCCTTACTCCTTTTATTTCTTACAAAGCTTTGTCTTTCAAACAAGATTGCACAACTACTTCACCCGCTAATGACAACATTGCAACAAGGATGGAAGACAGCACAAATTAACCCAAGACCATATCTATCATTTAAGACACACAAGAATAACACTGTATTCAAAGGATGACATGAGGAGAATGGGATAACTGGTCAGTAAACATTTGATCAAGACAGATACTGATGTATTTTAATGCTGTGGGAAGTTTAACTTCCTTTTGATATGACATAAAGCACACACAGGAATAGGTGCAAACCTAAATACACAGCTACATTGCCAGGGAAGAGCCCTCTTCCTTCTAGTTTTCAATGAAGATTTTACAGAATGGTCAGAGTTAAATCTCCCCTCCATTTCTGCCATCTCTTTTAATTCCTCTCCTTCCCACCTCCAACAGTTACTCTTCCCACTCTTCAAATTTCTTCCCAATCCCCAGTTTTTCCCATACCTGAAAGGAATACTCATAAATTCAACTAGCAACATTTGCCCTGTATTTTAGCTAAAATATATCCATTCTCATCCTGCTACATACATCATATATCAATTTTCAGCTACCCATCAACAGGTTATTTTTTGCCAATGGTATAAAGGCCTGAGCTGGCACTTTTCATTTAGCCCAACAACATCTGCACCAGAATGATGACAAACAGTACTCTATGCAGTAGGCAGAAGCAGGTTAAAACTAGTGGAATTAGAAACACTGGGAAACAGAAGAAATAAATAATTGAAGTGGTTTTCCCAGAGTTACACTCTGTGTATCTCTTGACCATGCACTGCAGCATTCTAGGATGTCCCTATTATCCAGGTATAACCATTGCTCAGGGTAATCAGGTGGTGGTGGGGATGCCAAGGACAATGCAGCCTGATGTATTAGAAGTAACCGTTTTGGTGATTTCTACCTAATAAGCAGCTATTAAAGGCAAAAGCCTAACCCAGTAAAAATGCTTAGTAATAAAAATAGCTATGAATCAATGCAAGACAGGTTGTCTTCAATCTACCTCCTTGAGACAGAGTCCTGATGTTGATACAAGTGTTTGCCTCTCTTTTAAGGATAAAATTTATGAAACACTCACCAGGGAGATCACCCACCACCTCAAGTAAAAAAATCATACTAAGGTGATGTGAAATGTGCACATATTCCCCCATGTCAGGGGAGTGAATATATATTTCCTGTCATAAATGTATGATAAAGTTACTCTCCTGTTATGAATAAATTAGGAAATATAAAGTTAAAGGGTTTATGTCTCAAAACAATACCCAAATTACCCTATCTCTACTGCCACAGATGTGCTAGATGAATCTTGTCCTTTGTATTCTTGCTGAATATTGAAAGTGTTTATAATAGAACACTAATTTCAGAACTTGATCAACCTTGGCTATGCCTCTACTGTTCTCTACCATGCCTCTATATTCTCTAATGCTAGCCCCAAATCTACCACTCTCACATTCTCCTTCAAAGGCTCCCTCTTCAGGTATCCTATTATCCTCATACCCTAAGCACATCATTAATTATCTAGCTTTGTTCCACACATCTTCCCATATACCATCTTCAAGGAAGATCATTCTGAATACAGCCTGGGAAAGCTCTCTTTATATGTATAATATCTTACCTTTATTTTGAAAATGTCCCTTGCCTTTTCCAAAGGTTCCAATTTAGTTCTGACCCTTTCTCTAAATAGCTGAAAATAATTTAAAAGTATCTCAGGTGGTCTTCTGTCATAACATTGTACTTTACTTTCTGTGGATGAAGTATGCTTTAGGAAAGGCAAATTAAGTTGGTTATTTTCACTTCCCTTACCTCTATTATTACAACTTTTTGTGCATGGGTTCCACTCATGCCTAATAAACAGGAAATAATCCTCCATGCCACAAGGTGCCATGTTTTACTATGCACTTCCTACTGCTTGCTGAAAATTTTCCTATATTCATTTACAGAGTTGCTGAAACCCGAAATAAAAAATCAAGCACATTCATTCTCTGCTCAGTAAAGAGAGAAACTGAACAGTTCCTTTCTGTGGACTGACCATAGACATTTTTATTAAGTTGCAGTCATAACTGGGCAAATATTATGAAGATGGCAAAACTGATGAATAATATTAAGGAAAAAAAAAAACAAACCTTAAGGGTATTTCAGTTGTTCCTGAGTAATAAGAAAAGAATAGTTAAATTCTTAGGAACCTTTGGTGAATGCTCAGAGTTGACAATTATATTGTAATTAAACAAACAGCTTGTTACTTTGAAAATGAATGTAGTTCATTTGGAAGACAATGAACACAGAGGTCACACTACACTTGCTTTACCAGATTATTTTAGTCTAGGCAAAACACGGTCGTAAGTAGCTTTTGATCACTTTCTTTTTATTCCTTTCCTGTTTTGATCAAGAAAATGACTTGACTGTGCCCCTGCTTTTGCTAAGCCTAGACAATTTTCTCTCTCTTTAGAAAACAAAATCTTCAAGCAACTTACCCTTTTCCCTTCATAATCACATAATAATACTAGGCACTTAATTCTTTTCCTCCTCTCACACCATTTTACCTCAAAATCTTCTGTCAGATCTTCTTAAATTTCCAGTCATTACCCATAACTGTCCTTGTCCCCATTCAGCCTCTTACATAAGCCTTCAGACTGTCTAGCTTTCATTTCTGCAGTTCTACAGATTCTTGATACTGCCAGATCCCACTTGCTCTGAATACAACTGATGTAGAAGACTGCTACATATCTTTCCACAGGCACCAGGAAACCTGGTCACACAATCTTTTTCCTC
>VYZU01005076.1:24834-56155 GCA_013401355.1 Ceyx cyanopectus
AAATATTACAAATAACACTTATATATAAATATATAAATAATATAAATATTTTATAGTAATAATATATAATAAATAATAATTTTATATGAAAATATATTTTTTATAGATGCTCAAACAATTGAGTCTCTACTGTCTTGTATCTCTTTCTCTTCTTTTTGGGAATGTAACAACTGCCTAAATGAGTAAGTTCAGCAGTGTATCTCTGGGAACAGACATTAGTACGTGCTTCAGTGGAAGGTGGAGGAAAAAAAAATGGACAGGTAAGTACAGTTGTGCACAGAGGAAGTTTCTTTCACAGTCCTTTAAATGAAAGCTTGACTTGTGCCCTAAGATGTAAGAAGAGATATTTTGTTACCCTAAGTATACCTGAAGATGTTAAAATAACAATTAAAATTTTAATTTAACAATATGGTTGTATTTTAGGTTCTTTGCTTTCTTTGTGTCTGGTTCCCCTCTATGAAGAAGCATAACTCCACTACAACCACTTAGACTTTTTTCATGCAGTTTGTGCTATCTGGAACAATCTTCCAACATCTTTTTATCCTGACTAGGTATTCACCCTCAGCACTTCAAACCTGAGCTGAAAACAATTCCATTTCTCTCTTGTCTCATCTCTGGACAGTTTTTCTTTCTGGCAATTTTCATATTTTCATGTCATACTATTACTATCAAAACAGGTTTCAGGTGCTTTTTGATATAGAAAGTTCTTATTATATATTAAAGGAAGTTTTTCAGTGCCAGCCTTTTTTTGTTCTGCCTTCACACACGCAGTCACTGAAGAGGATGAACATTGTAATCAGGCTAGCAGAGAAAAATGTGATTGTGTAACCAAAGAATCATCCTTTGAAGCAGAGCTAGCAGACTGGTAGGGGTAAGCAAACTGTTAGAACAGTGGAGACAGAGCAAGTAAGTAGCAGAGAAATAGAACACAGAGCTGTTCCAGCACAGAATATTGCCTAAAATACCCCTAACAAAAGGGTTAGAGTGTGGGGAGGAGGATTTTCTGGATCAGCAAATGGAAGAAGTGAGAGAACTCTGACTGATATATGATTAATCAGAATATTCAGAAATTGCCAGGGCTGGAGGGTCTTTCTTTGTTCGCCTTTAATTCAAAGGAGAGAATTTTTTTGCTACAGCCATTTATTCTGCAAGCTTATCTTTTTCCCACTTTGTTTTTTATAGTACCCTTCCTGTGCTCTCCTTGTCTCTTTCAAAATGTAAGATCCTGAAACATCAACCTCTAGTTATAGAGTAATATATAGTAATAATTATCATATATATAATAGTAATATAGTATAATAAAAAAATAGTAATAATAATAATTGTGACAACACAAAAATAAGGCACAACAAGATGTGCTAAAGTGAAAAGCTGCTGAAGGGATTGAAGGGAGGGGGGATATGGATGAGACAGGCCATGTGACAGGGGAAGCAGGACTTTGTTAGTTGAGCTGTCACTATGAATCGAGGGCAGCTCATCTCAAGCTCACTCCAACTATCTCGAGGAAGAGCAAGGACAAAATAGAAACCAACACATAAAGAAGCCATTCAGTGCACACTGCTCTTTAAGAAAGTTGGTCTCCCCTGAAACTGCTTCAGTGAAGAAGTACCTTAGAGAGACACACTCAACACATCCAGAGACACCTGGAGGAATAGGAGTGGTCAGAAAAGGTAAACAGAACCAAGAGGGTAGATTCTGTGATTCCAGGCAGGAGAAGGAAACAGCAACTCAAATTACTTTAGATATAGATTAAGAAGGCTGAGATAAGAATTCTTTAGCATGCTAATACAACACCCACCTGTCTCCAGGGAAGCCAAAGGAACTTCTTGGAATTACCATACAAATTACCTAGCCATATATTTTACTGTAAACAAAAACTGATCGTCCACTTGCAGCCCTTAAAGGCCCAGGTATCTTATACATGCTCTGCTACTCAATGCCCATCAGGTCATCTTTCAAAGGGAAGAAACAGATGTTGTCAAACCCCTGGCATCTGCCAACAGTAGGAAATGATTGGAGTGCATATATATTTTTTCTGCCTTTCCACAGCACAGAGGCAGAAATGACAAGATGTAACTAAGATCATGATGCCACATCTGCTTTTGCAGCCTTTCACTTGAGCTTCACTGAAGTTTGGTTTTGTAGGGGTTTCCACAACTACACTGTGGAATCTCATTAGAGATTTGTTTGAGTTTAACATTTACACATCTCTAAATGTTTACAGACATTTTCTGTCACCCCTTTCCTCCTCCTCATCTCATTACTCCTCATTACTCTCAAACAAGCTGCATACCATTCCTCCCCATATTAGCTTATACATGGTTGTAAAGAACATATGCCCAGTCTCATTGTTGACATTTAGTAGGACTGTAAGCCTGTATGCATGTGGCACTCATTGTATATGATATTAACAGAAAATCAGAATTTGCTTCATGCTGTTCTCCATTTTCCTCCATGTACATAAGCCTTCTGTCTGCTATCCATTAGTCTGACCTACTCTTCAGTTCTTTAATCTCTCCCTTTCCTCTGAATACCCACACAAGCAGTTCATATTTTAGTTTAGTTTAGTCATCTTTGTGGTTTAAATCCTAGTTACAAGGATCACAACACAATTTTACAACACATTTTAATACCACTAACGTGTAAAAGGAAAAAAAAAAATAAATTAAAAATTCTTGTTTCCTGTTGACAGGAGAATAGACCACTTAGCAGAACAGCAAGGTTGAAAAGGCAAGAACAAGGCAGAAGAAAATGCATGTCATGCAGAAGAACCCAGAGCAATTTCAGGGAAATAGGAACGGTGATTCTGCTTCTGGATCCTTTGTCAAAATTCCATTTAACACCTCCCCAGGAACTGTAGTAACTGTAGTTTTCATATCCTTTTATGACCCTCAGGACTCTACAGGATTAACACATGCCATGGCAAGGTCACTTACATTTAGGTGACAAGTAGATACTGTATATATTCTTTTTTGTCACACAGAGACCAGCTGTATCTTTATCTTCATTTTCAGACAGTGCCTATCTGTCCCTCTATTTTCCACTTCCTTCCTTTAATACATGGCAAAGATGGACAGATTTGAGGAATCAATACCTCTTGTTAAAGTGTACTAGAGTATGAACTGAAATGAGGTAAATGGAAGGTGGTCTATAGGAATAAGAAAGGATGGAAAAACAGAGCATCTCAAAACACAGAAAGACAGAAGAAAAGTGAACAGGTGAAAAATCCTAGAAAGACCTACTTCAGTATAAAATGAAATGGAGAAGAGCAGGAGACTGAGAAGGTGAAGAGGCAATGAAGAAATGTAGAGCTACTGTGGCAAGCTGATGCTCAAAATGTCCCTGTTAAACCCTGATAGGGTCCCATGTCTTGCACAATGAAGCAAAATGCTCTGTCTGACCTACAACACTACATCTCCCATTTCCATCTTCTCCAGAGCAGCTTCTGTCCCAACAACTCTTCTCCACATACACCAGCTTCTAAACTTAGTTTTTCTGCCAAGAGGGGAAAAAGGAAAGCCCGTTCAGACAAAGCAGGGCTGAGAAGGTCAGAAGTGAAATCATGGAACTATCAGGGCAAGATAAAAAATGGCAGAACACGAAAGTAAGAGGACAGAGCTCCATGATTCCAAAGCTAAAAGCAAATCAAACGAGACAGAAGTGGAAAGTTTGGGACTCAGATGCAGGGGTCTCCTCACCTGACTGGCTGGTGCTAACATTGATGGTGGCAAAGTGGGGTGCTTCTGAACTCAGTTCAGTCACCAGGTTGACAGCCTGGATCTCAAAGGTGTAGTGCACGCGGGCCAAGAGGTTGGAGACTTGGACACGACTTTCTGTGAGGCCCACCTGGCGTGGTTCAAACTGGATGCTGTCCCCACAGCGCACGCACGGCCCCGAAGAGCCTGCTGGGCACACTTTGCAGATGACATTGAAGAAAACATCCTTGCGGCCACCCAGGTCCTTGGGGAGGCGCCAGGTCAGGAGCACGTTGGAGCCGATGACTTCGTAGTTAAGGTCACGGGGAGCAGAGGGGATGCCTGCAAGACAGATTGAAAGATCAAAATCCCATGAAAGAATTGGAGAGGTGGGGGTGGGGAGAAGAGAAAGCAAAGGGAAAAGAACAGACCAAGTTTCTTCTCATTCTGATCCTTTTCTAGTCGCTTCTCTGAACACGGCTAAGAAAACCTTTTCTGCTTTGCTACATCAAACACATATACACAAAGGAACAACTGTACTATCACATCACAGAGAAATAAAATTAACAAGAGGCATTGTTTGGAGGGTGTGATGTTAATTTCCCTAAAATAACAAACAGTGTTTAGGGAAATTCCAAGCCTTTGAAATTTTGCCTAAGTTTAGTAAAGTTCTGTCTCTGCTGAGACCACTAATGCTCTTCTTTGGAATTTAATATCACTGACCTCTTACAATTAGCCTGTCACATCTATTGCAGGAACTGAACACCAGCATTCCTAAAATTATTCCTGCTGACAGAGAGATTCCTGAATGACAATAGGAAGCAAACTCTGACAGCTGAAAACCTTTCCTATTCTATGCATCCAGCACTTCCCCTGCTTTCACACAGAGTGAAGAGGAGGAGGAAAATGCAGAGGGTGAAAAGATGGCAAGGGGATGAGAATGGGACAAGACACTGGATCTAGAAACTAAAAAGCTCAACAGGTAAAAATAAGCAGCAGTGTTGCACTGCTGAACTTGGGCATAGACACAAAGCAAGACTGAAGGGCTGGGGTACAGAGGTTTCCCAGTGTCCTTATTCTCACCATTACTCCATAGTCAAAAAAACCCTGTGAAAACTATGGGCAAAGCCTTTCCTCTGTCTAATGCTGATTGACATAAAGGATGAGAGACTCTATTAGTACAGGTGGATTAGGTACTTTTGGAGGATCTCTCTGGATGCTGTTCAGTTAATTGCTGAAGCATCCGAGTATTTCCAATAGCTGTACTTTCCTGGGGACTTAGATTTTCAGTGCTCTTAAAAAATAAATTATGCTGGAAAATTGCACACAGAAGACTGTTAAAAAAAAATGCATGATCACATACTGGCTTTCCCTGAGGGTTCTTATCACGGTCAAAGCAAAGGACAGACAACTGCTCAGGAAAAATAATTGCTGTGAAGTAAAGACTGCTTGATGCTGCTGAAGATGGATTCTGAGAGTACAGGAAGTAAGGGATTTTAGAAAAAAACCTACAATCATATTTTCTGGTTTCTGAGGGTTTAACTTCAGAGTTGTAAAGTGCTTACATGATACTTTAGGAAGGGTTTTTTTCCTCTGTCTCTTCCATTAAATTCAAGGATGATTTCTGACATATTATTAAAACTATTTAAAGTAGTTTAAATAGTTACCTTATTTCACTTTCAGATCTAATAATTCTTTCTTGAGATATTAATATTCATAATCAATGACTGTGAAAAGTCATAACTAATGAGAAACACAGAGAAGCCAACAAAAATATTATTTTCCCATAAATAAATCCCACAGAAAATTCTAATTCTGTACAGTAAATATGGCCTTCACACTTTCAATGATTATTTCAATGGTTTTTTAAAGAAAATCTTGATTAAGTCCTTCAACGAGCAATGTTTACCCCATGCATGAAATGAGTTTAACATTATATGCTCAGAAGGCTCAGAACACTCAAGAAATTCATTGCAGCTGGTCGGTGCCAGCAGCAGATCAGCAGCTTTTTTGCTGCCCAGGTCAGCTCTCCACAACTGGGACCCCTCTGGGACCGGCAACCTCATGGTTTTTTGGCTTGTGAGGGAGGCAGGGGTGGAGCAGCACTCTCCAAAGGCAATTTAAATGCCTCAGGAGATCCCTGCTCACCAGACAAGCTCAAGCACAGAGCCAGGTGAGTTGTCTGGGTGTGTGCCCTCACCCTGTGAACTCAGCTGCTTCCAAAGGTCTGGCCATGGTTGCAACCTGGACAAAGGCTGTGGCTAGGAAAGCCGTGGGCACCCAGAGTGAGGTGCCACACAAGCAGGTGGGTGTCCAGAGCCCTGGATGTGGAGAATGCAGGAGCCTGGCTCTTGTAATGGAGGGTGTTGGAAATGACACCTGTGTCAGATGTGAACAGGTGAATGATCTGCTCAGCATGGTGGCTGAGCCACCTGTTCAGCCTGGAGAAGGCTCCGGGGTGATCTTATAGCCACCTGCCAGTGCCTGAAGGGGCTGCAGGAAGGCTGCAGAGGGGCTGTTTCCAAGGGCCTGCAGTGAAAGGACGAGGGGTAATGGGTTTAAATTAGAGGAGATTTAGACTGGATCTCAGGAAGAAGTACTTTACTTTGAGAGTGGTGGAGCAGTGGAACAGGTTCCCCAGGGAGGTGGTTGAGGCTCCATCCCTGGAGATATTGCAGGTGAGGTTGTCCAAGGCTCTGAGCAGCCTGGGCTAGTTGAGGGTGTCCCTGCTTCCTGCAGGGGGGCTGCACTAGATGCCCTTTGGAGGTCCCTTCCAGCCCTAAACATTCTATGATTTAATGAGAAGCTAGTATATTTTTCTCTCACTAACAGCTGTACCTTATGCATACTTGCAATTGACTTATTTAAGGTAGCATGAGTCATCTAAACTTTGACATTTTTATTTCTGAGCATCTAGTATTGCAACAACCCAGTATTCTCAAAATACAGTCCTGCCTGTGTATTAACATTGTAAAAAGCACGTGGGAACACTTCTGCCTTCTCATCTGCATCCAGTGAGTGGATAGATCAACTGAGGGAGCAAAGGGAAGTTTGGGGTTATTTCAGAGGTCATAAGAAGAGGTGAACTGCAACTCCTCTGAATCATTCACTGCCCTTCTTCCTTTCAAATACTTAATCCAAACACTTACCAGTGCAGGGAGCATCAGAACTGTCCGAAGCAGATCGATAGTAGTGGTTCTGACACACACATTCACTGGAGCCTGGCAGTGGAGCGTGGCTGTGGGCAGGGCACAGATGGCAGGGGTCATCTCCCACAGACACTTTAAAGAAACCAAGTGGACAGGCTAGAAGGAGGAAAATGAGAGAGGCAAAAGCAGGAAACTCATTAATTCATATTCCAGGAATAATGTCATCTTATTTACATTTAATTCACGTTGCTGCTGTGGGAAGAAGTTATGACATAGAGTAGCTACTACTGGCTTTGTTGCTTAATTGAGCATGTATTGTTAAAGCTGTCATCTCAAACCAGTTTATTTTATTCTGTACAATAGGTGCTTAAATTATTTCACTGGCAGATGAAAGAGAACCAGTCCAGAGACAGCTTTGGACATCCAAAATAATTGTCTTCTCACTACACACTCAAAGAGAATTGGAGAAGCCAAAGACCATAGTCATGGGATCTGTCTGGAAATAACCATGAGTCAAAGGTATTATCCACACCTCCTTCCCAAAGCAGACACCAAAATGTTGCTGTGCTTTGTTTTGTTTTGATGCTGCCTTCAATTGTTTCATTGCTTAAAGGACTACAAGCTACCATGGCTGATTTTACATCAAAACCAGAAGCAGGCACTCAGCTTGGCAGTCCTGTTGTTTTCCTTTAGGTCCACAAACTTCCCAATAATGGCTAAAAGCCTCTTCATTTAGTCAGATCTAATCTGTGAACACATAGGAACAAGCCTACCCAAAAAGCTGAAACAGGGACAGAAATCCACCCTACAGGGAAAGAAAATGAAAAAAACATCTTATTAACAATATGGGACTATGGCACATTATAGGTTCAGCAAAGCTGCTGTGCTGAATTACCTAACAGAGGGTGCTTGCATCTTACTTTGAAGTGCTAGGATAAAGATTTGTACAATTTCAGTGTAAGTTTTCTAAAGCTGATTATATATATAAATAGATACAGCTCTTCTAAATTTTACAGACTAACAAGTTCAGGTGAAAAGTTCATTTGTTGACTGACATTCGGTTAGTTAATTCACAATAAAAAGCATTTAGAAGGAATGGGAATTTTTTAGATAGACCCCAGATGAGCATCTGACAGCAAAATGCACAGGGGACACACTAAAGAGAAGAACTGTCTTAGAGTTTATCATTGATAGAACATTGCAGAGGATTATGGATAGCAAAAATTTATATATATTTTAAAAAAAAGGTAAGAGAATAATATTGTATACAGGTGTTAATAGGAAATTAGGGTATCTATTGTGGTTTATGCCACTGTGCAGAAGCTTTCTGGTGCAACCCCACTGGACATTCACTCCCCTGCCATGGGATGTGTAGGAGAATTGGGAGAAAAAGACTAAACCCTATGGTTTGAGATAAGGAGAGTTCACTAGAACAACACAAAAGCAGAAGAAACAACAGTAATGACAATAATAGTGAAGAAATAATATAGAAAACAAATGATGCACACTACAGTGCTCATGATCCACAACACCTACACCCACAAAGCAACAAAAAAACCCAGTGCCTTGCCCTGGGATAGCCCTATATAGGAACATGACATTCAGTATAGAATACCCCACTGGCTGGTTTGATGGGCTAGCCTGGCTGTGGCCCCTCCCAGCTTCTAGTGAAAATAAACCCTACCCTGGTCAATTCCAGGACATTAGCTATCCCTTATTCAATAACATCTATGTCGTGACAAGCAGTTACATAACAACATCATACAGTTTAATTCACTGGCTGTTCTCACTCAAAATTAAATCCCCTTGAGATACCAATACAAGCACCAGACAAAAAACCAAACCAAACCAAACCAAGCACCTAAATACATTTAAGAAGAAACCTGGCATATTTCTGAAGTGATTCTATGACATACAAAATGCTGGAAAGAATCCAGCACCAAAGATGATTAAGGCCACAAAGATGACTAAGGGAGGCTGGAGCATGTCTCATAGGTGGAGGGGCTGAGAGAGCTGGGGCTGTTCATCCTCAAGAAGAGGAGGTGTCCAGGGATCATGTGCACAAATACTTGAAGGAGCACAGACAGATGCTCTTTACAGTGTGCCTGGTGACAGGCCCAGAAGCAACAGGCACAAACTGAAACACAGAATGTTCCCCTCTGAACACAAGGAAACACTTTTGCCATGAGGGTGACCAAACACTGGAGATTACTCAGAGGGGTTGTGGAGTCTCCATCCATCTCCATCTCCAAAAGTAGCCTAGGTGTCATCATGGTCAAGGTGACTCTGCTTGAGTAGTGTGGTTAGAGAAGATGCTCTCCAGAGATCTCTTCCAAGTGCAGCTATTCTGTTATCCACTGAAATGTGGATAGATCCCTATGGTCTTGGCTGCACCACTGCCAGATCATTTACCACATGCATGATTGTGGGTGGACAAGCAACAATGAATGGTAAGTTCTTGACAGTAGCCTACACCTCATTTCACATGTTAAGAAGTGAAATGAGAATAGGATTGGCACATTGCCTCTGAGGGAGAAACCTGAGAAAAAGAGTTTCAAGGAGACAGAAAAGTGTAAAGAAAAGCAATAAGAGATTCACCAGCCCAGTTCTAATCACATAACAGAAATGGCAGCTGAAGAACTATGGAGTGGAATCCAGAGAAACTTAGGAGGACAGGTCTTTCTGCAGTCATTATTCCTTTTTTTTTTGTGTAGTGTAAAAAATTAATGACTACATGAACCTATAACCTCACAGTAGAATTTCCAAGAGGGATGACAGATGAAGAAATAGAATCACTCCTTGAAACTTTCATTTTGTCCTTGTGTATTTCTACTTGCAGAAGAAAAAACCAAAAATGAAATAATACAACATATCCCAGGCAAAGCTGATCTGCAGCCATTAAATATGATTCACATCTCTCTCATCTTTCTACTGAAAACATAGTTGAAAATGAAAAGAAAAAGGCTATGATCTAAAATTCTGTTACTTTACATTTGCAATTTTGGCCAATAAGACTGGACTGACTATAGTAGACTGTAACTGGACTCCACATAGCTACAGAATGGCCTCCATGGGCAGGGACTGCAGCTATCACACAGCCTCTGTTTCCACCTAAACCATGACCTGTCAGGGATTTGCTTCCCTTCTTCATCACCTTTGCCCCTTTCCAAAATCACTGTAGATGTGCTAGCTCACTGCACACAAGGCTTTAGCCCACAGATGGCAACACGAATTGTTCCCACGACACAGAGCTTTTCCTGGCATTGCCTCACTCCAGTCACTCTATTTATAGTATACCAAAGGTCAACTCAGGAGGAAAGAGGAAAAAAAAAAATCCCCTGGCAATCTACATAGGCAAAAGCCACTTCCTTGTATTCCAGTGAGCCCAGGGCTGATTTCCACACAGAAACAGAACCCATCTCTCATTTGTTTCTGAAGGATCACTTTTGCACACCATTGAATTTTTCAGTTTTCATATGCTTTACATTCCCTTTTTACTGCAGATCACAGCACCATCCATGTCCACTTGCTATGGTCCTACAGTCCCTGCAGATTGACTACTGTGCTCAGTGGAGACAGGCGTAATCAATACCCAAGCTGAAGCAAACTCACCTTTGACTGGCTTGTTTTGCTTTAGTGAACATGACCATTTCAGAACCATCCCAGAAAACAGAGCAGCTTCTCCTGAAACACTGGGTGCCTGCAGAACAACTTCACACAAAGCACCAAAACCACTTGAGCCTTGTCACTGAGGCCAGCATGACTCGATCACTCCCCAGGCAGCAATACTTTCCAAGAAAACATAGGTTTAGCTCTCATTGATTTACAATATCTGATGCAAGGGTTGTAGAGCTAGCACCTCAGGGGGCAGAGCAAGCTGCCACTTCCCATCAAGTCAGGGTTACTATGAAAAGAGAAAGCAGAGTTCACCATGCACAAGTGCTTTTCTCTCAGCTTATCTCAGTCATTTCTCATATCTTGGCACAGTGTCAGCATGCCACAATAGTTCAGCCAGTCACAGCTCATCTCAGAGACACTGACCCAATTTTCCTCAGCTTCCCCCTACAACACTTACCCCTGTGTTGCCTCTATTTGTCTGACTGCTCACTAGAGACAAGTTCCACCTGGAAGGATGGAGAAGCATTTTCTGACAGATTTCTAACAATAGCAAATAGGAAAAAACATGGAGAAAAGTGCTGGAATCATGGAGTATGGAGAGGAGAAGGGTGAAGAAAATGAAAATGGGGAGGGGACAGACCAAAAACCAGAGAAGAGACAGAAAGAAGCACTGAAAAGCTCACTTGGACGATAAAGGCTGAGAGGAAATACTCAGAGTGTGAAACTAAAGGGGAGAGAGACTAAGAAGAGCTGTTGGAAACTTCAACATGACTTTTATTATTTTTTTTTTTTAACCTCCAGCAGCATTTTTAGAGAACGTGATCCAGGTGACAGACTTTTCATACTCAAATACAATTTGGAACTGAGCTGAGACACGGGAAGATATTTAGAAGAGCATAAAAATGGTTCTCTTTTTGACTGATACAAGTGATCCGTTTCTTATGATGGAAATGGATGATGGAAAGAATTTAATAATTTATAGTATTTATAGTATTTTAGAAATATGATTTAGACATTACTCTCACATAATGCAAGAAAGATGGCATAATTAGCATGAAGAAGGCACACTAGAAAAGAAAAACCTAAAGTAACTATTAGCTAAAACACTGTTTGGTTTTTGGTGTTTGGTTTGGTTTTTTATTCATGGAAATAAGCCCCAAACTAGCTTATGACAATAGGAAGGAATTTCCCACTGGCTTAGGCTATTCCATAATGACTGCAACTGTGTATCCTGCATGTTGTTCCCAGTAAGGTAGAACCAGGCAGAGTCGGAAACAAAGCACAGTGAAGCAATAGGGCACTAGGTTCATCTAGAGTTCCTTAGTTTCCAAAACTGTTTAGGTGAGGAAGGGAAAGTAGAAAATACAAGAAATGTAACTAGAAAAGTGTGTGGCTTTAGGGTTTTTTAAATAGAAAAGGAGAGCATCAAGTCAACTGAGAGAAAATAAATAAAATTACTGTTTCCTGGTGAACTGTTGATAGCAGTTAGTTACCCTGGGACATGGTGGAATCTTCATCTTTAGGAATAATGACAACTAGACTAGAATAGGCTGCAAGTCACCTCACCCAGTTTGGTCCTGCTTTCAGCATAGGGTTGGAGCAAACAACTTCCATAGGTCTCTGCAATGTAAATTATTCTATGATTTTAAAGGAGGCATCTTTTAAATGTTTAAAATTTGAAAAGAGCTTATTGTGCTTGGGGTTTTTTTTCTTGCATAATTTTATAAGCATATTTTTAGCACACTACTGCAACTTATGCTTTAACACAAATCTTCACATTTTCTTAGCCTCACACACTGAAAACTGTTTATCCATGCTGGTGAGGAAAGGTATCTTCTAATAATACAAAAATAATCATGCTATATTCTTCCCCAAATGAGCCTCCAAACAGCTGTGCACACTGTTACTAGTTCCTGTAGTCATCAGTAATACAGATGTGACTCCTTCAATTGGAAGGGGCTACATATGGCCACAGGACATGGGCAATTGGATGGACTTATTGTCTCCATGGGACTTATTAATACACCCTTGCATCCTAGGGAAGAAGAGACAGTTTGAACCACTAGAGAACACAGGCAGACTTTTTGCTTCCTTAATACTCTCAGAAACAGCTAGGGAGAGAAGAGACCAAAAGACATGCTGGTGGGGTAACCCTGAGAAATAGCTAAATGCCCATCTAGCCACACCGTACCTTCCCCATCTCAGCACATCCTGGGATAAGAAAGCTCATGGGGAGAGATAAAGACAAGGAAATTGTTTGCCAATTACTATCACACGCAAACCAAACTTGTCTTGGGGGAAATTATTTTGCTTAATTGCTAATTAAAATAGATTTGGCTAATGAGAAAATGAAAATAAACATGCAAACGACATCTTTCCTACACCCTCTCCCAACTTAATTCTTTTCATTCCAAACTATTCTACTGTACCCAAGCATTACAGGATAGGATAAGTGGTGTGTAGTTTCTCTCTGTTACTCCTTCCCTCTCTCAATCTTGCCCTGCCCCAGTGTGGGTTCTCCACAGGGTCCTTCAGGAAATATCCATCTGCTCCAGCATGGGATCCTCTACAGAGTGCAGTGTGGACATCTGCTCCAGCATGGGCTCTTTGAAGAGTTGCAGAAAATACCTGCTCCGGTGCCTGGAGTACCTCTCTGAACTTGTGTGTTGCCTTCTGCTGATGCTCACTCTTTTTGCTCCCTCCTACCCTCTCTGGCTGGTGTTTTCTGCCCCTTCTCACATATGGCACAGAGGTAACACACACATTCCTAATGAGCTCAGCTCTGTCCTGTGGTCAGCCTGTTGTGGGGCTGTTTGGAAAAAGCTGTGTCTGGCATGGAACAGACACAGAGGTCACCCTGTCAACCCTCATTTACCAGAACCTTGCCACCTAAACCAAATACACTATGATACCCAACAAGGCAGATCAGCAGTTCCAAGATCAACAAGGTGACTTCAACAAGGATGCACAGACCTGCCCCCAGTCTCATGACTGAAATAGCTCCCTCCACTCTATCCCTTTCTAAATATGGTTCCATATTTATGTGTAGCCATATGTTTTTTCTCCTATATTCCTGTTATTATCTCCCTTGGACATCAAAGCTGGATAAAAAGTCAGTCCCCTGAGCTACAGAAACAGCAGGTAGACAGCTGAAGGGCAATTACAGATGTAGGGATATATTGCTACAGCAACAGCACATTTTTAGTGATGTGGGACAAACATCACATTGGATACTGCTATGGCATGAATAGAAAGACAGGCATGGAACTTGATTGGCAGAACTGATTTGGAATTATTTGTATTTTGAATTAAAAGAAAATGAAATATGAACTCTGTATTATTAAATTAATAGTTCAACTTCAGTGATTTTCAGGTTAAGAGCCTGCTTCTTCATTTGGAATTCAGCATAGCACTTTATCAAATAGTTATTTCTTTCTTCTCCACACTGTCACTTCTAAAATACTTTTAAAATGTCCCAGTCATGAACTCTAAGTAATATTTTCAAAAGCATCTGTTTACTTAAATCCCACTTGACATTTAGCTAAAAGGAGATTCTGAGCAGTGGGCAATGAATCCCAGGAGACATCTATTGTAGAATGGCTTGTGGGGATGGAATCCAGGAACAACTGTTTTCAGTAAGGAATTTTATCATCTGAGAGAAGACTCGAGGGAATAGCCAGTCAGTCCAGAATTTTTGGAACTAGTAGGGAAAAAAAGTCTACACATCACCTAGGGTGCTTACTAAAGGATGTTGTTTTACTCCTCTATTTAGATGGAGAAATTATCCACATAGTAAGAAACAGCAGGCAGTCTTATGAAACTAAGGAAAGGAAGTACCTTAACTCATGATAAGGGGCAGGAAAAAAAAAAGGGGGGGGGGGGTATCTCTCGGCTCAGAATGATTCTTGTCAGATTCTTTGATCTAAATAAAGAGATAACAGCTGGTCCAGGAAGGACTCCACAGGCTTCCATATGGTGAGGGGGAAGGCAATGCCCACACACTCTTCTACTAAAGTGTAAGAAGGAAGATTGCTTCTCCTTCATATCTTTTGTTCAATCTTCAGTCTTATTAAGAAAAGCTATATGCAGGATATCATCAGTAGAATTCTGCCTTTGGGCTATTGCATTTGTATTTCATACAAAACACAGCAGCAGCTATGTATGACAGGCTACTTCTGTTCTGAGGAAGGGAGACTGTACAGAGGAAAAGTCCTATATGCAAAGAAACACCAAGCAAGGGGACAAACTACACTAGCTGAACTGGGCTTCATTCAGACAGGACAGCAACATACTGTTAATAGAAGAAATGTCTATCTCCAGTTTCTGTGCTAAGAGGGCTGCAATCAGCTTTCATTAAATGCTACAAAAAAAAATAGGAAGATGGATTTTTAAAAAAAAGACTATTTTATTTGCAAAGCCTAATTTCCCAATTTTTTGAGTGCTGAAGACTGCTACCTGACACTAAATAACGGACTGGCAGTTTATTTGGATTGTGAACTAACAATGATACTGATACTGACAACAAATTCTAGTGCCTTAAAGAGCTGCTCTACGCCTGCCTGAGCCTTCTGTCTCAAGAGCAGCTCTATATCAATGTATACACATTTCTTTCATGATGAGCAGGATAATTACATTTATTTTTTAAAATAAATATATTTAATATATTAAATATATTAATTAAATAAAATATGTAATACATTACATTTCTTTTTTTAGGGTACTAAGTGCAGTGTGGCAACATTCTACATTGCTGAGAGATCTTCAGTAGATGCATATTAAAACCAAGAAAGCACCAGACCATCATACACAAAATCATAGTCCAAACTGCTTATGTTGGTTGTAACAAACTGTCTTAGGCTTGACACAGAAAGACAGTCATGGTGTTCAGGCTTGGCCAGATTTTGACTCACTACCATGACTGGGTGATATGGAATTTATTCCACTTCCTCCTACAATCATTTCACCAAAAATACCATGGGCCCCAGGGCAGAGAGTACATTAGAGGTGGTGATAATACCATCTTGACTGTTTCTTCTTACCAAGCCAGGCTCACTGATTCCTGTTGCATGTTTTCTGTCCCATGACCACACTGCTGCCTTCCCCCCCAACACACACCTTTTTTTTTTTTATCACTAGTTCCAACAGCACTAGAAAAAAGACCCAAACTAGTTAAGACAGTAGAGTGTTTTAACTCTGGGCTCAGCTCTGCTCCTATAATGCTGCTGTCTCTTGGTGAAGAAGTGGAACTATGTTTGATCTGGCTGGTTACAACTCTTGAGAATTCTCCATACGTAGCCTAACTGGCTGTCTCTGTCAGCTGGATTTAAGGCATGAATGGAGTTTCCAATCAGGTTCTTCGCACCAAGAAGTGGTAACTCCAGCTCCAGTTGAGGGACTAAAAGTGTCAGAAGAAGCTGCCAGTATGCATTCTTTGTGAGAAATCATTTAATCTCCTCACCCTGTGAACTTCTGACAAATGACGAGGGCTACTAATCAAAGAAGCGGCTGCCTAAGGGGTGGGGAAAAAGGATCTCTCACCTTGGCAAGCTCGTTCATCGTCAACAGGCTGGTAGCCAGCTTTGCAGGTGCATCGTCCAATGGCCACCATCCATTCCCCTTCTCCATTGCAGTGCAACCGAACACCCGAAGAGCCAGTTGTGCTCGTTTCTTCCGCATTTGCTACGCACGTCCCTGGCGATTCAACCAGCGAGGTCCTCTCCCCTCCAGCAAAAGTTTCAGGGAAGGATGCAAATCCTTTCACCACGGCTGGGCACTTGTAGAAGAAGACTTGGACTGCCACCAGGGACATGCACGCTCCCGAGTCCTGGAAGGCCAGGTAAAATCCGTGTTTGGTGAGCGGCCCAAAGCTACGCACTTTAACATTCATCTTTTCCACTTTCCCGGTGCTGTCCACCTGGGAAAAGCTTTCATCAGCTGCAATGGTATCCACTTTGGTCCAGGGGCCCTCGCGCCACTCCGGCAGCTCCCGAGAGCCTACGTCAGCCTCAGACTGGTGATAGTAGAGGGTGAAAGTCTCCTTGCAAGAGGAGGCCACCGTGCGCATGCTGGCGCAGTCCCGGACGGAGAAGCGGAGGCGGACGTGGACCCGGTGCGCTCCACGCCGCTCGATGAAGTGGCTGCGCAGCCAGTTGTTCTGCCCTGGCTCGGCCACGTTACACACTTCAAAGGTTCGGATCTGGCGCTCCTTGTCCAGGACGCTCACCTCGTCCCACTGTAAGGGATATGTGGGAGAGAAAAGAAAGAAGAAATAGTAGGAAAAGTACGGATACAGTGGTCGATTGCATCAAAAATACAGGACGGGACTTCTCCTCCCTTCTCCTTGCTGTGTCTGTGACTAGAGTTGAACTTGCTGATGGCATGAGCAGCACAGCACTCTAGACAGGACAGATTATGACACTGCAAAGAAGAGCTGCTAAAGCTTTCAAGTAATAACTGTTGTGACAGAAAACATAATTCATGCAAGCCTGCCACATGGCATTGAGGATCTCAAAAATAGAGTCGTACTTTGTTCCCTCCTATTTCCTCATCTCCTATCTCCAGAGACAAGATACACAACACAAACAAATGGAACAGAAATGGGACACTCTACAGAGGAAACATTAAAGCCTAAGACCCAGTTTTATCACAGTTGGAGCTTTGCACTGCCATCTCCAATACACAGAAGAAAACTCAGTATGGCCACTATGGGGGCAGTCCAGGATCTGTTTTGAGCCAGAAGGAAGGCACAAGGTAAAGACAGGGAGGGGTGGAAGCAGTTTACTGCATGAAGCTGTAGGAGAAGCTCCTCCTTAGAGACTCAACTAGCTTTACAGAATAGGTATGATGCCCTAAGCCTGTTAGTGTTGAAGAGGCATTTCAACAATGCCTTTAATAACATGCTTTAACTTTTGATTGGCCCTGGTTAGCAGGCAGTTGGACTAGATGGTCATTGTAGGTACCTTCAAACTCAACTATTCTATTCATTTTATCCTACCCTATCTGTATGGAGGGATAGATGGAGACCTCATGAATATTTGTGAAGGAGTATGGAAAGAAGAATGTAAGGAGGTGACAATAGTATCTCACCCAGTATCTTGGTCTCTTCACAACCTGTCTTTGCACAACATATTGTGTTCAAATTGTTTGTATGGACAAAATCCACAAAACAAGTCTCCTTGCTTCCAGTTCCCTTTTCTTCAAGAGATGCCTTCCCAGCAGAGGTGTGATTAAAGAGGACAAGGGAAATACTTACCCCATCAGAAGGGTGGGCGATCCAGCCAATCTCTGAGGTTTCTCTAGTTGTATCTAGAAGTATTTCTGTTTATATTAAATAAAAAAAATAAAATCAATATACTTTTTTTTTTTTTAAAGTAATTTGTGTTTTTCCAAGTCAGGTTAACTCTGTTCCTCACAAGATTGTCTCTGACAAAAAAAACCCCAAACAAACCAAAACAAATCAAAACAAAACATGCCTTGTAGAGGACTTCCACACACCCAGAATACACAATCATGTTTTGAGATAAAATAGGACAGGCTATGTCCACACTAGTAAACTAAGCTGGGCCGAGACAGCTGGGCAGTCTCTTCAGGACCACAGCTGCCTGTTTTATTTGCAGCTGTAAATATGGACACAAGGCCACAGCTCTGGAACCAAATTTCTGTAGGGGTTTAGGATGATGAACCAATTGATCCTGTAACAGATTGACTTTGTTCTGGGACTGGGTATTAGGCTGCAAGCCTGTGTATGAGTACCAGTTTTATCAGAAAGTCAGAATTAAATACTAGAATTCAATTAGTAGAATTCAATTCTGTTCAATCTGCCACTGGAGACTTGACTGCTCATGGAGATGTTATTATCTGTTCAGGTATGAAGAAATATAGAAGAGATTGTGACATTGCAAGCTACACAGACAGTATTCTCCAGAAGCAAATGGCAAGGTCTGAGACCACACTGGAAACTGCCATTATGCAAGCATAGGAGCTTTCTGTGTACATTTACAGTGAGGACACAGGAAGAAGAAGACTCTGTTAAATAGATATTTACATCTGTTGACACATAATGTATAAATTGTCTGCTTTTTCTTATATTCCAGAAAGTCAATCTCTTTTGTTTGCTTATTTTAATTTCCATTGGTGTAATTTTCCATTTTAAAAAAATCAAACAAACTAAACCAAACAAAAACAACAAAAAAGAATCAAAACCAAACCAAAGCAAAACCCAACAGCAACATTCAGCTTATATACAAACAGGATTCACTGTTACTCTTGAAAAGGTGTATGATTTTTGCATATTTTACACAGGAAGCATACTCAATAGTTACTATTTCCAAATTATGGATTGCTCACTTCATTAACAGTGCTCCTGGGGATTCATTTGACACTAACCAGCAGAAAGGAAAGACTAGGCTCATCCTAAAGCAGACATGACCAAGTAAGCAAGTTCATCCAGACCTCAAGCTTCACTGATGAAAAATGACAAGATGTTCCATATATTCCTACAGGAGATCATGCTTTAGACCTTCCTAAGGAGCTGATGCAGTTCCTTGCTTCAAAAGCAGTGCAAAATATCTGGGCTGGATTGCCAGAATTGGAAAGAGCTCCTGGTTACAGCTAAAGCACAGCCTCACTAAAATTACCTATCAGACCTCAGGAAATGCTGAGTAGCTTGGTACACTCAAAGACAGATCAGCTCAGATGGTTCCTCAGAATGGCAGAACATCTGTGAAAGGCCTGTGTCTCCTTGCAGTCTTCCCCTACACTGTCCTGGCAGCAAAGGGACTTGGCATTGTCCCATGCACATCACTGTCTCAACTGCACAGCCTGGCACAGGGGCTGCATTGTCACATCGGTACTTTGCCACTGGGTTCCCAACCATGGCTTTGATATGAACTACCTCTTTTCTGATCAGGTCTGAGTTTCCTGTTTCCCAAAGTATAGTGAAACTACTCCGTGAAAACTCTAAGGTTAAAATAAAGATAATCAAGGCATGAAAAGTCAGATCAAAAGTGAGAAAGGAGAAGAAAGAAAATGAGAAGACTTGCTCTGCCACAACTAGCAGGAAGCATATTCTCCAGACACCTTCACAGCAGTGAGCAAGGTAATCTTGATGAAGTACATTAATATTTCACAGGCAAACAAATACAGGTAGCCCAAGGCAGACAGAACTGTCCCTCTCCAGTGAATATTTTAAGTCAGGAAGGATAAAAAAAAATAAGGGAAGTACACAAGAATGTGAGTGTAATATTCATTTGGTGATCTTATGGTCAAAAGTCCATCACTATTTTTCTTCTTTTTGTCCCTTTGTTAATGGCTGTATGCCTTGAATCAGACCCAGAGTCACACTAGCTGCATGTACACTCAAATCTAACAAGTTGTTAAGCTACTCTCTAATTCTGAGAACAACATACCCAGTATGGTTCATGTTGATGTGGCTAAAAACTCCAGCCCCACAGAAGTGCAGTGTTGCATCCAAACCATCTCAGGACGGTTTTGTGGAACCCAAAACATTCTCAGGAATGGTCCTTGATGCATCCTAACACCTGACCTACACCTAGGCACTGCTTAGGAAAAGGTTATTTTGCACAGGCCAAACCCATGACTGTGCACAAATTACTATATACCAGTGTACAGCTCTAAGCCTTCACTCTGCCACTTTCAGTACTGGGGGAGCATTCCACTTCCTCCATGTGCTCTGCCAGACCAGCATCCTGATCTTTAGTGCACAAAGCAATGATCTATTCAGCTGTAATTTACCAACCTAGAAGAAAAATGGCATAAAACCTTTGTATCTTGCTCAAAATCAAGGGTCTTTCAAGATCGTATCAGACCCAGAATGGTCCATGGTGCTGCTAGAAACAATACTATTGAGGGGACCTCAGACCATCAACAGGAAAACAGTTCACTCTGGATTAAAAGCAAGGAATAACCAGTGTATCTGAGAAATCTTAAGGCTTTTAAACAGATGAAATATAAACACTTCTTTGACTCCTGTTATAAATCATCCATTTTTCAAAAAATATATTCCAGTTTCTTATTAAGACTTTAGTTCAAAGAAATGAAAAATAGCTGATGAGACATTCTCCTGTATTCTGCTTCCCTAAACAAAAAAAACCCCAACCAAACATCATATTTTATAGTAGTCAAATGTATTCAATATACCCTTCATAAAACAAAATTCAGAATTAACTGAACTTTCATTGCAGTGTTCTTGCAGGGCAAAAAGGGTGAAAACAAATCCCAAAGACATATACTAGCACCAGTCTCTATTGATGCCACAAACCAATCCCTTGGGCTACAACGTCAACATCAAACCATCCTGGGCAAAGGCTGCAAGCTGCTGTTACAGATCAGGCTGCTCAGAATGGTGATGATTTGAAGATTTTGATTAGCCTACACTTTCAAGTGAGTCATTTCAGTGCTTGTGTTACAGGCAAACTATTCCCCTGGTTCGAGATGACAATTCACCCAAGGATGATTGACCCTTGGACAATCTGCATGAAGGCAGACAGGATCTAACAGCTTCTTGCATTGCAGGGATGGCCTGACAGCTTTCTGGATTGGAGAACACTTGTCGTCAGTGTCTGAACACTGGAGTGCTGCAAGAGGGAGTAACACACTATAGCCACTGTGAAACTGAGCCTGAGAGTGAAACATTCTCTTCACTTGTGGGATGGGAAATTAGTGCCAATGAACAGACCATAAAATCACAGAACGAAGCAAGTTGGAAGGGACATGCAGAAGCCATTTTGATTAACACCCCTTTCAAGGCCAAGATGAATTATAGGAGGTTGCTCAAGGCCTTATCCAGTTGAATTCTGAATATACCCAAATGTACACATACATTGGTAGACAGAGCAAAATGCACAAGGGTAAAAGGTAACAGAGAGTTTGCTTTGTGATGCAGCTGAATGCCCCGAGCAGCAAAGCTCTCGGGCTTAACAGACTTCTCAAAAAGAACTGAAACATTAGTGGGCTTGTTCTGCCTTTTATGACCAGGCTTAGAACACAACCAAGCAGGAAGACTGTGAATATCCTTTAAGAGGGCCTGAAAGGGAAAGCATTTGTTGGGTTTGTGAAAAAAATTTTGGTAGGAGTTTCCCAATGCAGTAACCTCAAATAACCAAGGCTCCTGCAGCTCCATGTCCTCAGGTCCTACCAACAACAGGGCTCAGTGGGTATTCCCAATAAGCACACATACCAACACATGTAGGCACTGCACATACACAAATGACCAGCCACGAATATCAACACAGACATAAACACTCACCAGTCATGCAAACAGAAACAGCACCACCAATGGCCTCATCCTGCTCCCCTTTCTGGCTGGTCAGGATGAAGGTCTGTTATTGGGAAATATATATGCATTTATATAAAATATGGATTCCTGCAGTAACTGTCCTTAAACATTCAGTCTCCAGTAGCTGACCTCTGAATCTGCGGTTTCCCCATTTTCAGGCAGCTGTGCATATAAACACCTGAACCTCACAGCCCCACTCCTGTTCCTAGTATTCAGACATCCTCACTCACTGACACATCCTTTCACACACACACAGGCATACTATGGATCCTCTGCTAAGTGGTTTTAGGCATGCAGGCTACACAGTAGAGAGACTGGGTGCCTGAACAAGAACCCTGGACTCGTTCTCCTAGGTTGCTGACACTTGGCATGTGAGCCCCCAAGGCCAGCAGCCAGTTGCTGTAGTGCTCCTTCATCCCAGAGAGCCCCCTTACACATACAGACACGTGCACAAGCACATGCACTGTGGATCCCTCCAGCAACTGGGCTTAGATGCTCAGCCTACCCAGGAGCTGGCCCTTGGATTGTCTTGTGTCCAGTAGCACAGATACCAATAGACAGCCAAGATTCTCAAAGAACCCCCAGAACTTAGGGTGTCCCCAGTAGTTGGCCTGGATCTCCTGATTCTCTCAGAAGATAACTCCACCTGTCTCACTCACAGAGACACATACATGCAAACACATCTCTCTTTCCCCCTCCCCCAGACCCTCTAGTCTCTCCCTGTCTCCCCAGCACACTTACTCTACTATCCACTTAGTGTTGTTGGTATTTGCTGGAGATCACAGAGCCATTCCATACAAGCTCACTCTCTAGTTGCTGGCATCACAGATGCACAGATCCTACGACCAGTGGTGCAGCTTGAGTTCCTGGCACTTGATTTTCACCCATTCCAGGCTCTCCACTTGCTGGCAGCACTGACACATAGGCAGCTATGACCTGTGATTCAACTCCAGCTGCTGGTATTTAAGCATCCACATACACAGAAAAGAAAGCTCCCTCACCCAGGGACCGAGTGAAAAACTGAATTTATTAGATAGCACAGACTGTGTGATCAGATCTAGGTCAAGGCCTGACCCATGTACAGGCCAGCATTCTGTTTACACATGACTGACCCCTGATCTCTCTCCTTTCTCACACTATATTCTCCCCCAGATCACCCCTTATCCTCCCTTTCCCCATCTATGGTTCCTGCCCTTAAACTACCCAGAGTAAGCTTTGCAGAATCCCCAAATGAACTTCCTTACATCCCACAATGAGTTTCATGCCCCTGCTGGCAGCCAGTGCCCTCAATTTACAAGGTGTTCCAGAGAGCACTGCCAGATGAGTTATCTTGACGGGTTCCATTGCCACTCAGTCAGATCCCACTCCTGGCATAGCCCTGGCAGAAGCTGGGTCAGGTGCTGATAGCTATTTGGGTTCCCTTGCCTTTCACTGTGGGGAATTTGCCTTTGAATGTGGGGAGAGGAGCCTTTTACTATGTAACTGAACAAATATATTTATATATGAGAGCTATCACTTGGAGACAGAATGCAGTAAAACCTTCAGGAAGCCTTAAACACACTAGAACTTGTTCCAAAACTAAACAGCTACTGTGATGAAGTAAATAACATAATGTCTAGTAACTTGCAGCTGTAACAAGTATTTTGTTTTTAAAACATGAATTGATGAAACAAGTAAATAACCCAACAAAAATAGCCAAAAAAAAAACCCCTCAATACAAACATTACTGCTATTTAAAAAAAAAAAAAGTCTGTTTTACAGTTCAGCTGTGACTTAACATGAAAACACAAGCTACAGAGTTATATGTCTCCTAATATATAAGAATATATACAAAACCAACATATATGAGACAAATGACTTAGATTTTTCTCCTTGGATAAATCCATAGTGTGAACTCATTCCTGCAATGAATGTTCCTATATTACTTCTGTACACATAAGCAATTAATTTAAAAAGCTATTTGGAGTCAATGGGATATGTACTTAGTGAGTTCTATGACATAAAATATTTTTTAACTACTTGTTATGTCAGAGCAAAATGCTGACACTGTCAGAACACTGAAGTTGTCATGTGCATGGAGAAATTCTCACACCCCAATCAGGAGTTATGCACCATCTGTGAAAGAGAGAAATGACAGCCAAATGGGCCAGGATATGGAAATACACAGCTATTTTCAAGGTAGCACAGCTTTTTATCTTTATGAATGGCTGTGTATTTTCCTCCTTACCTCCTCTATTCTTTCATAAAGCTTTAGGGATACTGCCAAAATTAACATGTTTCACTAAACATTTAAAAATAAGAAACAGAAATGCAAAGATCAGGAAATAAAAGAAATTACACTCCTTGCTTAGTTTTAACTTTGCATATGCAATCAAATTAAATTATTATCTACCATTTTCCTAGTAATATAATGCAATATAACATGCATCCTTACACAGCTTAAGAGATAATTCTGCAAGCATCCACTGCTGAGCGGATTTATGCAACTGCCACTGCCATCAAACTGGCTAATTCTGATAACAGACCAGTGTGATTTTTAGAGTTTATCTATGTATTCCTGCTTTTTTTTTTTCCTCATAAACATTACAAAGTGAGCTTGGGTCTTCCAAGGTTTCACTGAAGCATATTCTTAAAGTCCCAGGTACTGTCTATTACAAGATTGCTGTTCCTTTCCTTTGAAGCTTTAATTAGCTTTGAATATAAATCGTGTTAGTTGCAGCATGAATAGCTTCTCCTGTCCTAGAAGCAGCAAGAGCCAGCCTGCAGCTTGTGAACAGTTTCAACACAGGGCTGTGGTACATACCTGAGAATGGGGATGTCCTATAAGACACAGAGACAACAGAGTCATCTGTTGAGGGAGAAATAACAAATCAAGTGGAGCTGCTGAGACTGACCAATGGGGTGACCCAGGCACTCCTCCCCTTGCATAGAAGTTGCACCTTCTGAATGCCTACAACAGGAGATTCTTCTGCCGTGGGCAAAGATTTTGGCATGCAGGGAAGTGTCAGGAAGAATTGGGATGAACACAACAGAAAATATTTGCTAGGATTTTAATAACCCATGTTAATCACAAGCAACTGAAGTAAAAAGTCAATTTAACTATTTTTTTTTTCCATGGAAATAAAATATCATCCTTTTAAATCTTTCTTTGTATGTAACAAACCAAAAGTCAATGGCAATTTTTCCTCTGAAGATTGCCTCTGAGGAAAGTATAGTCTTCCTCCACAGTCAAGCCAATTTGAGCAATCAATACATTATTTGCAATAAAATAGAAGCTAACAGAAAAGACAAGGGAACTAAATAAAAAAAATAAGCTTAAAGAAAAGATAAATGAATCCTCAACCTTACAACCTTTTCCTTGCTTATTCCTTTTTGCCAAGGAGACAATTTTAATGCAAAAAGGAATTTCTACCAAAGCAGCAGAATTATCCTCTCTGTGTCTTGAACATCCAGAAGATTTTTAGAAAGGCTGTTCTGTCATTCTGCAGGCTGGAGAGTTTGTTGTAAAATAAATGCAGTCACCCACATGCAGAACATATCATTCCTTTGGAACATATTTAATGAGTTCTGCAAAACGAACTCCAGTTGTGTTTGTAGCTGTAAACATTTACAACTCAGTCAAAGCAAAACCAATATTCCACAGAAAATTCAACTCGGAGTTCTAGCAAGAGCTATTTCATTAGGAGGTTACCACTTGCTCTCAGATATTTTGACTGTAGCTCATCAGGCATTCTTAAATTCTCTGTTTCATGAGAAGGAAAAGAAAACCCCACCTTGTACGTAGCTCAAAAATAATGCTCCCAAAATTACAACTTCAACATTGCAGAGCAACAAATACTGGGAAATGTGATCTTAATGAAAACCTTTGTGCAATCCTGTTTCCTTTTATAAAGCTAAAATAATAAGATCCCAAATGTATTCTGTTTGCNCTATTTAAAAAAAAAAAAAGTCTGTTTTACAGTTCAGCTGTGACTTAACATGAAAACACAAGCTACAGAGTTATATGTCTCCTAATATATAAGAATATATACAAAACCAACATATATGAGACAAATGACTTAGATTTTTTTCCTTGGATAAATCCATAGTGTGAACTCATTCCTGCAATGAATGTTCCTATATTACTTCTGTACACATAAGCAATTAATTTAAAAAGCTATTTGGAGTCAATGGGATATGTACTTAGTGAGTTCTATGACATAAAATATTTTTTAACTACTTGTTATGTCAGAGCAAAATGCTGACACTGTCAGAACACTGAAGTTGTCATGTGCATGGAGAAATTCTCACACCCCAATCAGGAGTTATGCACCATCTGTGAA
This sequence comes from Ceyx cyanopectus, assembly GCA_013401355.1. Taxonomy (NCBI): domain Eukaryota; kingdom Metazoa; phylum Chordata; class Aves; order Coraciiformes; family Alcedinidae; genus Ceyx; species Ceyx cyanopectus. Next base: position 50,915 of record VYZU01005076.1, read on the forward strand.
AGAGAGAAATGACAGCCAAATGGGCCAGGATATGGAAATACACAGCTATTTTCAAGGTAGCACAGCTTTTTATCTTTATGAATGGCTGTGTATTTTCCTCCTTACCTCCTCTATTCTTTCATAAAGCTTTAGGGATACTGCCAAAATTAACATGTTTCACTAAACATTTAAAAATAAGAAACAGAAATGCAAAGATCAGGAAATAAAAGAAATTACACTCCTTGCTTAGTTTTAACTTTGCATATGCAATCAAATTAAATTATTATCTACCATTTTCCTAGTAATATAATGCAATATAACATGCATCCTTACACAGCTTAAGAGATAATTCTGCAAGCATCCACTGCTGAGCGGATTTATGCAACTGCCACTGCCATCAAACTGGCTAATTCTGATAACAGACCAGTGTGATTTTTAGAGTTTATCTATGTATTCCTGCTTTTTTTTTTTCCTCATAAACATTACAAAGTGAGCTTGGGTCTTCCAAGGTTTCACTGAAGCATATTCTTAAAGTCCCAGGTACTGTCTATTACAAGATTGCTGTTCCTTTCCTTTGAAGCTTTAATTAGCTTTGAATATAAATCGTGTTAGTTGCAGCATGAATAGCTTCTCCTGTCCTAGAAGCAGCAAGAGCCAGCCTGCAGCTTGTGAACAGTTTCAACACAGGGCTGTGGTACATACCTGAGAATGGGGATGTCCTATAAGACACAGAGACAACAGAGTCATCTGTTGAGGGAGAAATAACAAATCAAGTGGAGCTGCTGAGACTGACCAATGGGGTGACCCAGGCACTCCTCCCCTTGCATAGAAGTTGCACCTTCTGAATGCCTACAACAGGAGATTCTTCTGCCGTGGGCAAAGATTTTGGCATGCAGGGAAGTGTCAGGAAGAATTGGGATGAACACAACAGAAAATATTTGCTAGGATTTTAATAACCCATGTTAATCACAAGCAACTGAAGTAAAAAGTCAATTTAACTATTTTTTTTTTCCATGGAAATAAAATATCATCCTTTTAAATCTTTTTTTGTATGTAACAAACCAAAAGTCAATGGCAATTTTTCCTCTGAAGATTGCCTCTGAGGAAAGTATAGTCTTCCTCCACAGTCAAGCCAATTTGAGCAATCAATACATTATTTGCAATAAAATAGAAGCTAACAGAAAAGACAAGGGAACTAAATAAAAAAAATAAGCTTAAAGAAAAGATAAATGAATCCTCAACCTTACAACCTTTTCCTTGCTTATTCCTTTTTGCCAAGGAGACAATTTTAATGCAAAAAGGAATTTCTACCAAAGCAGCAGAATTATCCTCTCTGTGTCTTGAACATCCAGAAGATTTTTAGAAAGGCTGTTCTGTCATTCTGCAGGCTGGAGAGTTTGTTGTAAAATAAATGCAGTCACCCACATGCAGAACATATCATTCCTTTGGAACATATTTAATGAGTTCTGCAAAACGAACTCCAGTTGTGTTTGTAGCTGTAAACATTTACAACTCAGTCAAAGCAAAACCAATATTCCACAGAAAATTCAACTCGGAGTTCTAGCAAGAGCTATTTCATTAGGAGGTTACCACTTGCTCTCAGATATTTTGACTGTAGCTCATCAGGCATTCTTAAATTCTCTGTTTCATGAGAAGGAAAAGAAAACCCCACCTTGTACGTAGCTCAAAAATAATGCTCCCAAAATTACAACTTCAACATTGCAGAGCAACAAATACTGGGAAATGTGATCTTAATGAAAACCTTTGTGCAATCCTGTTTCCTTTTATAAAGCTAAAATAATAAGATCCCAAATGTATTCTGTTTGCAAAACAGCTTTCCCTCACACTTTCCATGCAGGTATTTTTCTAGTCTAATAAACGTGGCTGAAAATTTTGGACAGATATTCTCATTCCTAGAGAAATCAATGTGTCCAAACACTAGATCTGTAGAGTATAAAGTTCAAGTAAGTTCAGCCTAATAATTCTTTTTTATGCATTAAAACCATGAAACCATTCTCAATTGCTTACAAGAATTTCCTTAACTTCCAAGTCATGGAGTTTAAAATCCCATTAGGTCCTCTAAAAGAGAACCACTTTCCTTATATCTGAAGAATATTCCACATAAAAAGTATTTGCCCTGTTTATAATTGATAGAAAGAGGGTTTGAATACTCTGGCCACTTCCCCTCTCTACAGCTGCCTTCTTAATGATGTACATTAAGGTTTTGTCAATATATATCCCTTGTTGGAAAATTTCAGACAAACCTCAGTTTGAGACAAAAAGTGATTTACATTCAGACTCTAAATTTCATTCAGATCCCTGAAAAAGACTTGAAGAAAAATTACCTTGATTGCTTTTCCCACTCAGCCAGTTCTCTTCAGTTAAAGGTGAGATATATTTTAGATGCCATCTAAATCTTTTGAGAGACCTTACAAAAACTGAAGGCTAAGCTGGATATTCCCTATACTTTTCAACTTCAATCTCAAACCTGAACTTCAAGTTTCTAGTACACACAATAATGAGTTTACAAAAAAGCTAGAAGCCTTTTTTTCTTTCTTAGGGATCATGGCAGTAAAGCAAAGCTCTTTACAGATATCATCAGACTTCCCTTCTCCTAACACATAAAACTTCTTCAACTTTTGACCACAACAAAAATACTTACATCTGAAATGCAAATTAGCTTAGGAGTGCAAACCCATGTCCATGCAGTACAGTCACAACACAGGGCACTGATGCCCCTGACTGAATTTTCAGCTCATGGGCACCTTCACTGTTCAATCTCCAGAGGCAGAATCTTAGTGTCCTATTTTAATCCAGGCAATTCAACCATGTGATCTGTGAAGCTGTATCACACAGTGTTTGCTAAATTCTTTTCTCTCTACAAACTAAAGGAGTGACCACTGAATTTCAAACATGTCAGTTCCTATAAGCATCACTGAGGTACTTCGTATTTGCAGAGAATGGACATTTTCTCTCCCTTTTTTTTAAAATCTCAGTTCATCTACCTCTTACAATAAGAAATAAACATAGTACTTAGTCAAATATCTTTTAAATCAGTAATTAACAGAGCTGCAGAGATTTAAGAATTTGTATTATTATCTTAAATCAGTTATTTCCTCTCTGAACTCCCACTCCATTTCCCTCTCATTCAGAAAACAAATACTCTGACAGGTTTTTTATTATTAAAAATAATCCAAACTTCACTTTCTTTTTCTTATATCTCACACTATTCTCCTTCCCATTCTTCTAGGTCTTTCCTTCCTTGTGTCCATTTGATCCCCTCTCTCCCTCCTCTCCTTTTTCAGACTTTCACATATGCAAGAGATGAAGATTCATCACAAAGCAGTGCAGTTCATTGAGCACATGTAGCTGCAAGGATATTTCTTGGAACAAACAAGAGAATTGTTTACAATACCTCTGCACTTCTCTAAATCTCTCCCACAACTCTCATCTCCTGCTTTCATCACCCTCCTTCCTATCATCTGTTCTTACTTATCCTGTTTTCTTGGTCTCTTTCCCTCTGCCCACCTGTTCCCTATCCTGTCTTCAGTGCTCTCTCCTGCCCCTCCTCTGCTTGGCTGAAGAAGAACTGCCTCTTCTTGTTAAAGTCTCTTCATACGTTTGATACAGGGCAAGTGTTTTTAATGGCAGAGACAAAAAAAATATCCTAATTTCAACCTATTGGATGCTGCCTTTATGCTGCCTGCATAAACACTGAGAGACTGCTTCACAAAACAAACATGGTGCAGGAACAGGAACACAAAAATAAAACACAGGCAATACATAAACAAGAAGTTTATTCCCAAGGCAAAACATTTATTCTTTGAGACTGTCACATCTGAGGTAGCTAGCAGAAATATTCATTAATGGTACTTTTAAGAGGGTTTGATGTCCCACTAGAAACAACACTAATACCCTTTTATGTCTTATGAGAGACTGGTAAATCATCAGATGGAAAGACAGGTGTTCAGTGATCATCTGGACTAGTTAGGATAAGTATACTGGAGAGCAAACTTTGTTGTTTTTTTCTCTACAGAAAACTTTGCTAAGTTTTTGAGTTACATAAAATCTGATCTTACCTTCCAATGAGGTGACTAGATGAAAGAAGCAGACCAGCCATAGCCAACCCATTCCCACCACTCTTCTTGCACAGATGACAGCATTAGAATCCATGAAGATTTTCTGTAGATACCACCATCTCCAAATCCACACACCACTCCCTTAAAATGGTCAGAGATGTCCACTTCTTGCAGTGTCTTCCCAAATCAAAGCATAGGTGCCTTCACACAAAAATATTGGTAAATAAAATTAAAAAAAAAAAAAAGAAACAAAACAGAATGTGGAAAAGACATCAGGTCACAATAATACAGAACTGGCAGGTTTTATACACCCACTCCATAATTTCTTACTTCCAAGCTATAGGTGAAAAAGATTCCTTAAGGTGAAAAAGACACAGTATTTACTATATACCCACACTTCACACTTCTCAAGCCTTCAGTCCCAGTTGCTTTACATGCAGATTCTGAGACATCAGTGATCAGTTTTAATCTGACCCAGACTTATGTTGTACTCTTACTGGAGTTTTGACCTGTTACACCTTTGGCAATGTCTCTAGGGAAGTCTCCATTCCACTGATCAATTCCATTCCATTAGATCAATCCAGCACAGAGATTTTCCTAAGCAAGGTATTTCTGGCTTTAACAGACCCATTCTCAGCCCACCAAAGAAATAGCATAGTCCTATGTAGGTTACATGCAAAAAGCCAGTATGTTTTATTTCTTTAGGTGCTCTTTAGACAGACCGTTGAAAACAATTCAGTGTCTTCTGTGAGACAGTGAAGCGTAGCTAAGGAGAAAGAAAAGTGTCTCAGGCAATATAGAGAAATGGCTCAATAACTTGACTCAAATAGGAGAGAGAAGAGTTGTTATTCAAAGGGGCACCTCACTGCAATTATTTGAAAACCCAGCAATGGGGCATTTGAGCAAGCCCAGCCTAGCAGAGAAAAGAAGCAGACTGGGGAGTACAAGAAAAGGCAATGGACTGCAGCTTGATTTGCTTTACTAGAGAGGGGAAGAAATTACTGGACAGGATATCTCTTATATTTCCCCTAATGAGAACCTAAAGCACCAAACAGACAAAAGCATAGGTACCCTGGACATCAGAAAAACATAGGGAACCTAAAGGGACCTCAGGAAGAGGCAAAAACTTTTGATTCATGATTTATGAGGAAAGAAAATAAAATCAGTTAAGTATATTTGAGGA
>VYZU01005077.1:0-22176 GCA_013401355.1 Ceyx cyanopectus
ACTTAACTGGTAATTCAGACTGTGTCTTATTTCCAAAGAGAATACACCTGGTCAATTTAAAGACAATGTTGTTATTATTTCCAATAAGCATTATCAGAAGAAAAAAAAAAAAACCACAACCAGATAATTTAGTGCATTTCCTCCAGTTCTTTACCTGCTCTCTTCCCCAGGCCAAATTTGTCCTGGATATATCTGATTTTCTTTTATATTTACATTTTGAATTATGGCACTGAATTTCAACTGCATATAGATCAGATGACAAAATGCCCACAGAGATCTGTGTAGTCGATCTCTGTTGGCACATTTTACAAACTGATGCTCTGGCACATGTAAAGACACCAGAGATTTATGCTGTGCTGATCTGCAAGAAGAAATCTGCCCTTATGCAGATAGTGCCCTTAATTGACAGTATACAAATGACAGCAAATGAAAATGAAAAGACTTTGAATAACATGCCCACACAAACGCCACCCTCTGAGCTTCTGATAAGACATTTATGTCCAAAGGTTTCCTAATCCCAAATGTTTGATTTCTTTGCCAAATCACATACTTGACAAAGTCTCATATGAAGGCACAAATCCTGCTCTTCTCAAAGGCGACGGCACAGGGCAGGGAGCAGCGTGTGTAACACTGTAGTGATGAAATAAAAAAAAAAAAAAAGGAATAGAAATCATATGCTAATAAGAGGAGAGAGGTTGCCAGGCAACCAGGGAGGGAGAGAAAGCAGTTTTTGATTTGAACTCTGTGCTGTCAAAGGGTTAGCATAGCCAGAACAAACAGGACACATTGAATTCAGCTCATCTGCAGCCACTAAGAATTCCAGCTTTTCTCAACATTTTAAGGAGAAATGTGTTCCCAGCTCAGTGCCAGCTCTGTTTGTGTTCCCTGGGTCATTTTCCTGACACTGGCAAAATGGTACAGCATAGGATAGACAGCAGCTTTTTGAAGTGTCCATTTGAAAAGCAGCAGCACATACCTTTGCGTAACACAAACTGCACTGTGCGTGGGCTGGCTCGAAGGACAGAGATATCTCTGCAACCTTGGATGCAAACAAATCCCAGCCCTTCAGATAGAGCCAAATTTCTCTCAGCAGCACAGAAAAGTCTGTAAGTTCTGCTTCACTGCTAAAACTGCACCCCTTCAAATGCATCTCAAAAGACTGCCCTGTGCCACTGCACTCGTGTCACATCTGATGGGCAAAATCCTGCTTTACGGATCTCAGCTTCTTATATCAACATGTAGTTTTACTTTAAGAGATTCAACATTAAGCAGATAAAAGAATAACATTCAGGTCTAATCAACAACATAAAATCATAATGAAACCCATTTACTTAACAAAAAGGAAAATTCATTTCAGTTCCTTCTTGTTTTCAGAGTTGTTAACTCAAGTGACAACTCGTAAGTCCCAGCCATGTGAAAAGGTGGGAGTAGCAGGTCTTATTTTAAAGACCTTCTTACAAAGAGCAAAATCTTTAAATGTGGGGGAAAAAATGGAAGTGCAATTCATAAGTAACATTAAAATTCAAAGGCTGAAGGAAAATGAATACCACAAGTGGTCTAGGTGATCCTGCTCAGGCAGGGGGGTTGGGCTAGATGATCTTCTAGGTCCCTTCCAACCCCTAATATCTATGAATCTATGAAAGAGTTAATATCCCCCCAAACACCAGTATCTTTGGAAGACTTGACTTTCAGTGCCACAGTTTAGCAGACCAGCAGCAGCAGAGACAAGGCCATACATAGCTCTGAGCATGGACAAGATTGGGATATACAACATGAAAGATAAATTCTTCATATAGACTCTAGTTCCTACTTGCCAGACCAGTTTTTAACCTGAGGAAATAATATTTTCAATTCTCAAAGACAGAGGTATTAATTGTGGTCTATAATCTTCCTCAAGGTCTTAATGCTATAAGTGCTGTTCCACTCAGCTAAGGTCTTCCTACAATAAAACCACTATAACAATGAAAAAGCATGAGAAATTAATTAAACTAAACCAGCTAAACACAAAGTGTTGTTTCCTCTCTGATTGCCTGTTAAATAACCCTAGGAAGACACAGTGATCAATCTGAAACAGCCATCTGATCACCATGGTAAGCTATAAAGCAACAACTTTTAAAACTCTACATATTAAAACTTCATAATGGAACTTCAAACGACTGGCAGGTATCTACAACAGAGACAGACACTCTAATGACTGCAGCTTTTTAAAATAAAAGTTTGGCCTAGATCAAAGAAAGCTAGCTTCAGTTATTTATTCTCATAACCTTTGCTTGACTGTTTTCCAAGCCATGGAAAGTAGGATTGACTGCTATCTTGCTGAAGGTTTACTGTGTTTTTTACAGTAAATCTTTATTTTTCCATCCTTGTCCTGCTTCCTCCTTTGGTGAACACCAAGCTTAGCTCTCAGATGCACCTTCAAGGCACCACCTTTGCTACCTTCAGTCTTTCACTGTTCTTGTCCTCTTCTATTGGAAGAATAAACCTGATAAAGGAAACTTGCTTTATATATTGCCTAATAGGCTATAACCACATTCCACCTTCATTAGTGGCCTTCAGAGAACAATGTATATACCCTGTTGCTGAAGAAATGCAAAATCAACATGCACGGGCATGCTGTGCACTGAGAAATTCTGTAGCCTCCTATGTACTCACTAAGGTCAGCACCTAACAGGCACACTCTGGCCCTTAAGAACTCCTCTCTACCCTGAAGTAAATGTAGTTTGTAAAGCTTTTGTCTGCAATAGGCAACTGCAACTTAAATATGGATTACACAACCACAGAGACAGGAGTACAGTGCAAACGAAGCACAGCAAACATTAGATTTCTAAAGGAACACCAAAGAAAGCACATGGATGAATTTTGGAACACCTTTCTAAACAAAAGGATGTGATTTCAGAGCCACCTATACTTTCTGAAGTTAAATGGAAAGAATGCTTGGCACGATTAGTGCTGATGTTCACAATACTGTCATATAAAATAAATCTATTAAAAACCATAATATATCATGTGAAAGTGCCACAAACTTACCCTGATAATTCTCAGACAACAGACTGCCATTTCAGAACATGGCTATAGCCCTTCTCACCTTTCCTTTTATTCCTACAAGCCAGGCACCAGTGCAAACATCTGGAAACAGCTGTGACAGCATGCTACACGTCCAGCTGCTGGCCCAGCAAGAAATTACATATTCTTCAATGCCCAACTCCATTTTAAACAGATGCAACTGATGATTCAGAGGGTGGATGTGTGAAATGTCAACATTCCATCTACTTTAAACACAACAATGCTGTTTCATACTAAGCTGTGCTGGGGAGGTGGGTGCTAATTTATTGTCAGTGTTTCAGGTGTTTGACAACAGTGTGTCAAAGTACCTCTGTTCTGCTAGAAGCTCTTAGCAAGGAGGGCTAGGAGACCCACTCTCACTAGACAAGGGGGACTGCAGAGAAAAGAGAGACTGGAATGCAGTCAGGAAAACACAAGGCACTGAGAACAATATTAACTAACGTCATTCAAGGTTGTGTCAACATGCAAGAACTTAAAGTAAATTAAGATTCCACTCAGCACTTCACAGTTTTCTCATTCATTAATTTCTGAGCACGAGATCTAACAACTTGAAAGAAACATGAAGTTTCCAGCCTATATTTATGTATGGTTTGCACATAATGATAGTAAGGAAGCATCTAAACAATAAGTAAATAAATAACTAGGAAGGCAAACAAAAAAAGGAAGCCTGTCTCTCCCAGAATATCATAGAAAGTATGTCAACTGCAAACATAACCCAGAGTTTGAATGGATATTTAACACAGCTTCACATTACTAGTTAGAAAGCAAATGCTGTCCTCATAATGTAGATTTCAATATTTCTTATAAACATCTAGAGATGCAATAAGTAAAAAGCCAAGACAAGTCCTTGCACCACACATCCAGGGTAGGTTCTTTCACTATTTTGGAATGGGTTTTCTTTTCTTTTGTTCCCAGTTTCTGCACTCAAGGAATATTCACAGCACATTTTGATAAAATTGACCCAATTCAAAAAAAAAGGCAGTGTTGGCAATATTTTTGAGAGGTTTTTTAATTGGTTTGGGCTTTAAGGTTATTTGGGTTTTTTGTTGCTTTTTTTTTTATTTTTGGCAGTGTTATGTTGGGAATTTATTTGCTTTGTGGGTTTTTATTTAACACTAATGTTTTTTGGAGAAGATCCTGTATTTTAATCACAACACTCCTAGTCTTTCACAATTTAGAAAGCAGATTTTTATAACAAGATTATCAAAGTAATTTCTTCATCTTCTTTAGTTAGGCCAACAGATTTGCTCAAGAGCTAAAGCTGCTAAGGGGGGGGCAAAATTCCTCAGTGTCAGCTTCTTAGAATATTATTTTTTTTTAATAATTTGAATAATTGAACATGACTTCAGCTACTTCTAGCCCTGATCCTTGGCTTCTCTTTAACCAATGACATCAGTCTTTTTTATCTAGCCTTAACTACCTAAGTAAATGAGTAGTATCAAGATGCCAAAAGTCACATTAAGCATTTTAATTCAATTACTTACGTTTGAGATGTTAACCACTGAGATGTTCCATAAAATAATTCACTCAGTGTTTATAGCATACCCAGGAGAGTGTCCAAAACANATAATATCTGTAATTATTGATATATTCATCTGGGAGATAAATCATACAGATTCAAACAGGTGGGGAACAGATAAGTCATTGGGTTAAAAGTAGATTGCCTTGTTATTCTCGGTTATTTAAATGAGTGCTGAAAACAAAAACACAGGAAGATACTGACCAAAGTTTCCATTTGCAACTAGAGAGTAAAGCAAATAGCAGTCTTTTTCAAAATCCAGTCTTGTAAATCATGTAGTGCTGCATACTATTACCAAGATGTAATTTACAACAATATTTTGTTCTTTGAATCCAAGGCATACACATCTAGAAATGGAAAACAATATACTTCCAGAAACATTTTGCATTACAAATTTGACTGAAGAACTCAAAAACTGATATTACTAAACTCAAACTTCTGTAATAGAAAAATGAATTTTAACACTTGAAAAATTCCAGATGGGCTACTCTGAAAACACTGAACTAGTAAAAAACACAGTACTGATTTCATACTACAGAGCCTCCTAACTGCCAGGAAGAATTCTATGATAGTTAATTCTTTCCATCCATTCCATGTTTCAGTTTTATCAGTATATCTGTGAGACCATTTCTGGACATTAGTCGTGGTTTGAGCAGTAGCTCAGTTAGGAAATGGATAGGACACAAAAACTCAATATGAGAACTGACAAAAAAAAAATCTGTCACAACTGAAGGAAAGGTGACAAGCTTCTGCTGTGCAAGTTTGTATATTACATCTGGGTGCTACATGAGCTGCCTACCCTAAATGAGAGCCCACTCTAGCCCACCCAACTTCAAGGTATATCACAGAAAAAAGGTTGCGTCAGGCTAGGACAAGACCATCAAACTACAAGTTGGTTTATTGTCACTTTGTTCTTACTAGACTCTCTGGAAGAGCTGAAGCTTGCAGCCATGTGAAAGGTCCTGTGAAGACAGAGAGACAGGTGGGAGAAAGCTACCTTGAGTCCCAACCATGCAAGCTTGCTGATGTCAACATGAGGCCACCATATTACACTGCACTACCCTCGATCCCACTCCACATCACCTCCTCCTTGCACTAGGCCATGCCCATATGCTACCTAAGCTTTCAGTCCAACCTGCAGAAAGGACTGTCATGCAAAATCATTACATGCTACAAGTACTGGCAAACACTTGCAGCAAGGGTGACACTCTTGCTGTCCTGCTCAGCATTCCACGCAACTAAGACAGGTGCAGCAGATAGCTCAGCTTGGTCAACAGCAGGGCAGTGAAGAACATCCTTCAGACAGCTGCGGGCCGCTGTGAGGGGGCCCGCCCTACCAGCTCCAGGCCCATCGAGTCGACCAGGGATCCTCCCCGCGGGACACAGGACTCGTCTGGACCCAGCCCTCGACTTCACCGGCGGGAAGTCAGCAGGGGGCGAGGAGAAGGGGAGGCGCCGAGCACCGCCCCCTCACACCCCTCGGCCGCACGGCGTTCTGACTCACGGGGGGCGAAGGGACAGATGGAGAGCGGTGCCTCGGGCCGGCCCGGCGGCTACCGCCGGCAAGGGCTGCGGTGGCCCCGGCGGGGGCACGTCAACCCCCCGGGATCGTGGCGTGCTCTGGCCGACACCGCCGGAGCTGCCCGCGGCTGGCTCCGCAAGGCAAAGCCAGGACCCGGACGCCGCTGTCGGGCAGCGACAACAGCGGCGAGGCACTTCCTAACGCAGCTAAACTTTGCTGGACGCTCCTGGCCCGGGCGCCGCCGCCGGGCACAGCCCCCTCCCCGCTAGCGACAGCCGCACGTCCCCAGTGGGTAGTGCAGGGCGAGTGGGTACCTCAATGTCCACCGGGTCCCGGCTCAGCACACGAGCCATGGTGTCCGCACTGCCACCGCCTTCCCCCGGCTCCCCGCAGTCCCAGTGTGGAGCGGAGCGCGGGAGGAGGCGGAGCCGCCAGCCCGGACAGCAACGCCCAAGTGGGCGGGCGTCCCCCGCGCCGGGCCGGAGCCGCCCCACCGGGCAGAGTCGCGCTGGGTCGTGTGCGGCCCGTGGCGTGAGGGAAGGAAGGTGGTCCCGGCCCGGCTTTACCGCAGGCCCGCGGCGCTGTCAGCGGTCACCGAGGAGAGAAAACGGGTCCCCATGGGGCTCTCCGGCGCACGCCAAGCGCTGGGAAACCTTGCGCCCTTGCGCGGCACCGCCGCTGCCCAAAGGGCAGGTGTCCTCTGGGGACGAGATTCGCACCGTGGGTTACCACAGCATCCCTCACCAGAGCCCGCAAGTGGTGCGCTTGTACGCCAAAGCTTCCTCGCCGTCCGCTGCTCGTGGAAACGAGGTGGGGACATGGTCAAACCTCACGCTGGTCGTTTTTCTGCATCACGAAAATCTCACAAGAGAAGCCTGCACGCCAGTGCCTCAGCCAAGACCTCCGTGCTCAGGGACACGGCTCTTCCTCAGCCCAGAGGCAAAGGAGGACCCTTCCCGGGAACATACATACACCTTCTCGGCACTGTTGGCCCGGGCTGTCCCTGAACGCTCACCCTGATGCCCCCAGGGACAGCGAGTCTTCCTTCTTCCTCGCAGGAGAATCGTCCCAGGCAGGAGCATCCCTGCCGCAGGGAGTGCCACAGAAGCAGGCAGGCAGGCCAGGACACAGCCGCTGCACTCTCAGATTTCTCTCCTCCCAAACACCGCAATTGTTTAACTACCATAAGCAATATTTATGGCTGAAGTAAACAGTCCCACTGCAACATGCCTACGAAGAAGTTCCGACTTCCCTGCTACCTTTAAAAACAGCAAAACCAAGGATTGTTTAAAAAACCCAAACAAACAAAAAAACCCCACCCAAACAAACACACACCACCAAAACAGTCACTGAAGTAAACAGTCCCACTGCAACATGCCTACGAAGAAGTTCCGACTTCCCTGCTACCTTTAAAAACAGCAAAACCAAGGATTGTTTAAAAAAACCCAAAGACCCACACACCACCAAAACAACTAAACCACCATAACATCAGTTTCTAGGCAGCTCTTTCAAGTAGCCACACCTACGATCACCAAAATATGAGTGGTTTTCTCACCACTTCACAAGAATAGAGGAGGTTCAATTATGACCAATCATTGATTTTTCTATTTACAACTCTTGGCAACTCTTGATTTCTCCCTCTCCCAAAAAAACAAATCGCAGCTGTGGTCTTCAGCATGGTCTTTACAGCACTTATTTTATCCAGTTAGCTTTCATTCCCCTACTTTATTACAGAATTACAAAGGATTAAAACATAGGCTTCCCAGTCTTATTTGCTTTATAAAAAGCCTGGAAAAGTCTAAGTAGCTTCTGGACACTGATGACCCTTTGGGTGCAGCAGTAGAGAATGTTTGCCTTTTCTCTTCATTTCATGTCTCCAGAGACAACGCCTCTCACATAATAGCATGAAAATTTTTCTTTGCCTTGTAATTATTTTATTTCTTTCCATCTCTGTAAATGAGCACTTTTGAGATGCCCAGTGGAGATTTTGTTTCCCTCGTAAAATGTGGAGAAATAAGGTTGTGGTCTTTTTGTGTCTCAAGTGAGAGCTGTGTTTTCTCAAGTCTCTGCTTCACCACTACCATATAACAATTCTTGCTGATTACAATCACCCATGCAAAGCAGTTAAAGTGTTGGCAAGAAAATCAGAATCAGGATCCCCTGCACTGCTAGTACTTATGACTAACGAATCAAATCTGGTTCATTTCATTAGTATTATTAACATTGCTGATCAGCTCAGTGGTCTCTGGTGCTAGCTGTGGAATTTTCTAGTTGTGTTTGCTCCTGACCTACAGCAGTATATTAACTAACTATACAAGTGCAAGAGTCCCATATGTTATTTTCACAAGGAATATTTCCATGTATATGAAATAATAAACTGCTTTGTGTCCAACCATCTCCATCTTGCATCCTTTTGTTCTAAAGAAGCTGTTATATTAGAAAAGACTAGCAGCAGCCACTAAAGTCTTCAGTTTCATTCTGTCCTGACAGATTTTCAGCTGTTAGAGGTAGCACCCTTTTGAGGAGCCTTCATTTGTTTTTGGAAAGCATCATGACACTTCTAAACTGCAACTTATAAATCCTTGCTTACCCTCATGTTACCTCCCAAGCCAAATAAACCTGACACCTGTATACCTTGTGGAACCAGTAAATAGCAACACCATTTACATTTCACAGAAGTAAGGTTTTTCCCTCCAAATGAAGCAGGACTTATTCTGCCAATAAGTACAGGTCAGAGAAAATATTTCAGACACCTGGCCATACCCTGCTTACCTCACAATTTGTACTTGATAGAAGGAGGGCCTATTTCCCCTGCCATACATTTCTCCAGGGGATCTACTTACTGTCTATAACCCATGGCAGTCAGCCAGTCTGTGTCAGCCTGCAGCAGTTGCCAGCTTCCCCCATCAGTTTGGGAGGGTGGGCCTTCCATGGATCACCCTTCTGATCTCTGGATTCTCAGCTGTTGCAAATAGTGCTCTTATCAGCACTGAGCATGTGTACAGCTGAACTTTGTTTCAGGAAATAAATGAGCAGAAACACAGAGGCATGTATAACATTTATCAAAAGACTAGTGTCCCCACTTTTCTAAAGCAAAAGTTATAAGACATTTTAAGAAGTGTTGCAAAGCCTAAATATAATTTGAGCTTTTTTTCCAAAAGTACTAAAACTCCAATCTTTATTTTACCTTCTTTCCCCCACCCCCCTTCCCCTAGCAGGATTTTGAAAGCACCAGAAAGAGCAGTGGTGCTAAAGACCTAACTTTCACTTCTGGCATGATAAGATGTTGAGGCTTGGCTGAGTTATAGGCTTCTGAAAGTTCCCATTAACCTTTTGTTTCTTTTGCTCTTCAGGTGAAATTTGCTCACATGCCAGAGAAATAATTGCACATGAACTTTCTCAAAAAACCTCCAGGCACTGCCACCACAGCAACAACAGCATTTTGCTAGAAATGGCTGCATCACTGGGAGAGCAGAGCAGCAGACAGCAAGCAAGGCCATGTCCTTCAAATTCAAATCGTTCCAGGAACACAATGTGAAATCTAAAACAAAAAGATTCCTCCCCCAGCCATCAAACTCGTAGATTAACAACTGCAAAGGGTAAACTGTAAATGCTGAAAGTTCAGCTTTCAAATTCTGGCAGTGATGTATTAGGGAGCCTAGAGGTCTCAATGTACTGACATATACAAGCAGCTCCACACTTTTTTTCTCAAAATTGCCCCTGATTCAGATCTGTTCAAGTATTGAAAAGACAGGATATCCCAGACTTTAATTTGCTGTGCAGTTGGAACTTGGACCTGTTGGGCAGTCTTTAATCATAGACCATTTTTATTCCTGGACCAATTTCCTCACTCATTGCATATGATAAGGAGTGATAGTTACAGTCTCACAGCTAGAATCTCCCAGCATCTAAATGCCTGGTTTAACAATTCAGATTACTCAATATCCTTAAGCAAGCTCGTCTGTCAAATGCATGGGATTCAGAAGAGCCCAAACTGAACCCAGTTGATCTTAAACTTTCTTTGAGCACCTCACTATAACAGCACGTAGATTTACATTTCAGTTATTTGATGCTTCTCTCCTCCTAGTTTGGCTTGTCAACTCTCAAGTGCAACTGATTAAAGGTGATATATCCAGTATGCAAAAAGTTAGAGATGGGATTAGCAATAAAATTTCATGAAGATGAGAAGCTACTTCTGAAAGCTTCCAACAGCTTCTCAGTTAGTTTGATTTTTCCCCTTATGAGTATGTCATAGTAGTAGTGCTGTTAACTTTCCCAGGACAAGGCAAATCACTATTAGTACGAAGTTGTAAGAAGTAGACCCACTGATTTCTTAATTTAGGGAAAATGCACAATTTAAAACATTAGTGAAGAAGTTTACCTTTCTAATCTGCATGTTTTACAACTGGATTTGCAGTGCTCTTCAGAAAGAGTAGCTACACAGGATAACCCAGGGTATGCAGCAGTACAGGACTACAGATGCACTTTAAGTGTGAGATACATAAGAAATTCTGTTACAAGAAAACTCTGACCATTAGTCAGACATAGCCTTTGGGCATGGAATTGTAAAGCGCAAATAGATTAATAAATAACATAAAATGGCCACTATGTGAGCTTTGATAAGTGTCCAAATGCATTTTAAACTAAAATGAACTGTTCTTTAGTGAGTCCACTAATTTATTCCAGCCATCTGTATCAGTGTAAACAAAAGCTTGTCTCCAAAACTGCTTTATAATTTTTTAGATGTAGCAAGGACCACAAGTTTCAACATTATCATCTTGAGGGAAAAAATTAAGCAAAAAACCCACATATTTTCACACCACAAACATCTTTTGATAACCACTATCATGCAAATCAAAGAAATATTAAAAAGTAAGACTTGTTTCTGGCATAGCATAATGTTTTCCTATTTAAATGCCACCAAATGTTTCTTCAGGATATTTTAGGGATGGAAAAATCTGGCTATTTTTTTCTCTCCTTCCAGTCTCCAGTGATGACATCTGTAGAAAAATCCTATATTTATTACTAAGCTTGAGAACTGTTAAATTGATGTCCTGGGTTTGCACTGGTCTGAGGGTCTTTTCTCTGTACCTCAAATTATTTTCAGTCTCTTAATGTGCTTCTCATGTTATTGGACCTTAGCTGAATAGAATAGCAAGGAAATCCAAGTGTGTATAAGCAGAAGTATGCACATTTAGCATGAATCTTCCTTGGATAAAAGCAATTATAGATGTCAGGTTAAGATGGGATTTTGGAGCATTGAACTTGGGGAAGAAAAAGCTGAAAATACTCTACAGAAAGAGTTTGTTGAACTGAATTATAGAGCTAGTGAGCAGCCACTCAGTTACATCAGACCAAATTATCCTTTCTGGACACAAAAAGGGAAATCCACTATAAGGTTTGACAATTTTAAATCCCTTGGTTGCCTCTGAGACATCAAATGTTTGAAGTAGTGGAAGGGGTTTCAGATTTATCTTTCAGCCTTGGGTGTTTAGAAGTAAAAGGTGCTCCTTTTCAGACATACAGGTCTGAGATGAGTGAAAAGTTTTGTTTTGAAGGATTTGTTCTGATACTCAGTCATTATTCATTTTCTACATTCCCCGGGGCAGCAGCTTTCTGGCAATGAGGTTTGCCTTTTGAATGAGACCTGGTTTGGAGCCGTTTCATTGTGCAGCAGTGAAGCAGGACAAAATGATGCAGAGCTCACCCAAGATTCCTGTAGATGGCAACTGACTGGTGTCTGTGCAAACTGACCTTACAGCCCTGCCTCCCCTGCAGAAGCCCATGCTATTACAGGTTTACTACCTACTTAAGTATTCAGGCAAATATTAGAGATGGCAGCTTCTTGTCTAGCTTATAACCACGCAACATTAGCTACTTCTGTGCTTGCAGTTGCAAAGGGAAGGATGCAGTGAGATTAGAGTAAGATTTGCCTCTAAAATAGACACCACAAATAAATTCACTGAGCTATTAGTATTAATTCACCCTTTCCAACAACAGCAGCAGATTTTTTTATTTTTTTTTAAGGGATTCTGTACTTGTGTTTCCAAAGATACTGACAAGGTAAAAAGTGGCCTCTTGAATTATTTACAAAATACTACTAGTATTTACTAATGGTCTCTGTAGTGGCAGCATAACTAGTTTCAACTTCGATAGCTTTTCAAATGCCTTACAAAAAATACCACTAAAAAAAAAAGGCTGCTGTTTGTCCTCTTAAATTACTATTTTGTAAAGAAAAAATATTACCATATTAACATCCTTGAAACAAAAACTGTTGGTATGTTTGGATTGTTCTTAGTAGTTCAAAAAGGAAGAAACAGGTTTGTGTTTTCCTAAAAGAAATACAATAACTGATGTTAACTTATTGTCCCTTTAAGTGATTGCAATTAGTCCTTAGTCTCTGCAATATAGACGTTCCTTTCATAGCTGAAATCCCAGCCATACTTGATAATACACAATGATCATCAACAGCAATGTTAGACTAGGTTAGTACCTTCTTAACACCTCCAGCTGTGGCCTATGATGAAATAAAATAATAATCCAACAGTCATTGCAGAATCTGTTATTAAAGTACTAATGAGAACACTACAAAAGAGAAACCATAGCAACTGAGGAACTATATGCCAGCCTCATCATAAGGCAACTTAGTAAGCAGGTTTACCAGAGAAATCTTAGTTTTAAGAGTAAAAGGAAAACAAAAATAGTGACTTTGCCTGATTTTGTAATGTGAACACTTTTCTTCTTTCTAGCATACATATAATGCCTGACATTTCCAGATTTGTCTCACCTTGCTTAGAGGTGATAGTTTACAAGTGACATTAGTTGTTTAACAGTGTAAGACTACATATTAGTTTTATGTTGACAGGCATCTTCATATTTGGTTATTACAATACACAAAGAAAAAAATGTATTTTTCTTGTTATTTAAATACATACTGGATTGCCATTAAAACAGTGAAGCTTTATCCATCCACTAGTGCTCTATATAGGACTAAATAGGACTCTGCACATTTTTAACTCAACCTTTCATATGCCTGCAAATTGATTCCTGCAGAGTTCCATTTACTTCCAAATGAACACTCATTTACACTGTCCTGTTACTTCAGTAGTTGTCTCCATACATACAGTGTAATAAATATATATGGCAAAAAGAAGAAAGTCTTAGTTAAGTTTTACATATGACAATTCAAGAAGATTTATCTTCCCTGCCTTTGCTATAGAGCTGACTTTTACCCAGGACACTTCATAGAAGAAATCTGATCTCCACTTACATGTCTGATGTAGCTGTAGTCCCAAACTATTGCTATAACATGATGGATAGAGATTATCCACACCTTCAGTTGTTAACTGAAGAACTGATGCTTAGATAATATAAACGACTTACGGTACATCCCTATGTCCTTGCTAAACTACTAGGCTGATGGCAAGATAGCCATTTGTCTTAGAATGTTTTGAGAAAATTCCTGAAGCCTGTTTCACCACTTCAGAAATCACTAACTTCACAATCAGCAACAGTTATTGCCTTCTTGGCAAGGTTGAAATGAATAGGAGAAATTAATTCCTACCCAAGGTCTCTGCAAAGTATGGGCGAGACACTAATTCACTGCCACTCTAGCCTAAGGTAGCAATCATCAATAGGACAAACATTCTGCATCATCATTTCCTCTCTAATATAATCAAGGTCATATTAGATCACTACATCAAATCAAGCAGAGTCAATTTCATTTAAAAAAATCTGAACTAAACCAGTTTCCTTCTGGAAATTAACCCTTTATCACAAACATCATCCATCAATGAAGACCATTTTATTCCCACTGATAATGACAACTGCTATAGAATACATACCAGATTTTTAAAAGTAAATCCTCTCTGTCACGATCTGATATCCTGAGTATGATGCCAGTTAATGTCACAATTTGATATTCGGATACGTGGCACATTTTTAATGATCCTGCCAGGACAAAACCAAAACTGCAGACTTTGCTGTCCAGCAGGACCTGAGAAAAACTTCAAAGGTAACCCCAAATGGTGAAATTAAGACACAAAGTCAGATGTCACAAGCACAACAAACTTTACTGAAGAAATACAGCAAAAGTCCCTAAAGATTAGATAGGGCAAAGAGGAAAAATAAAGCCAGAAAAGAAAGCAGAAATACAAATGACAGAAAGTGAGAGAAAATAGTTACCATCCACGATCCAGCGTTGTCATCATTGGCCGGGGTGGGGGGAGTGATGTTTCTTGATGTTCTTTTACTTCCAACCACCCAAAAGTTCTCTAAAGTATCCCAGATTTTTATACAGTTCTTGCTGCCTGCACCCCCAGTTTTCTTTGTGAACAGGGGAGATAAATTATTCTTCTTCTATCTTCTCGATAATCCTTCAAGATAAGAGGGGGGGGCCAGAGGCACCAGAGCAAACAGCCTTTAAAATAATTTAAGACAATTTATAGCACAAGGCAGAATTCTCAAGGCCTTGTTAATTACTGCTCCCAGCAAAAGCTGTTCTTAGCTCTGATTTCAGGACATCCCACCTAAAATTTTTGGTGAGACACCTTTATAGCCCATTGATAAATCCAGTTTAACACCTAGACCAACAACAGATGTCCTGAGTGCCTAAACACATCAAGTAACTCATGGAGAGTGAGAGACAAATATTATATATTCTGAATGTCACACTCTCCCACCAATTCAAACAAAATTACATTGTCTAAGCTCATGTATAAATTTGTGAATTTTAACCAGATTCAAAATTATGTTTTTATTTTTGTTTCCTTCAAAACTATTTTTTTCTAACTTTCTCTTCTTTATCTCCCAATAGCCCCATAATACCATCACCTTATGACAGCTTTTCTATAAAAATATCTTGTTTTCACAGCATCATCATTTCCAGGGTCATTTATTGCATTACATGTTTGGGATTTTCTTTTTTTCTCCATATATTATATTCGTTCATACAGAAAAACAACTTTCATGGAAATCTGGAAGTATCATGGTGTTTGTCAAACTGTCCAAGTTTACACAAAATAAAGGCAAAGTAAAAAGGTTTTTTTTGTTTATTGCTCTTTTTTATTGGTGGTGGTGGTTGATTGTTTTGTTGCTGCTTATTTTTGATTGTTTCAGTTTTTGTTGGGGTTTTGTTTTGTTTTTAACTTTGTTAAAAGTTGGGATTTGATTTGTTTTTGATTTATGTCCAGTAGAGCTCATTCCCCAAATTTGTACCAATTATCACTTTTTTCATTGCAGCACCTACATATCCAAGATTTTACCAGCAAAATTTTCTATTGCTATGGCAACTTTTAGCTAAACAACTTCCAAAATAATGTCTGGAGTTAAGTGGACTACAATCACATCACCTGTCTGGGAAAGTGTGATCTCCACCTGGCTGACTGATGGAGGGAGAAAGGAACACAGATATAGTCTTTTTAGCCCACATAGCAAATTCCTGCTTCAGACATTCTGAAAACTTGAAGGAGCCCTCTCACATGCCTCATAACACCTACATCAGTAGCTTCTATAGCCAAAACATTTCTTTTTTTTTTTAAGCTTGTCAAATACTGACAATGAGATCATATATATATGCATACTTGTCATTTTCCACTTAATGCAGAAAGAACCTACACTACTGTCACTGTATATATTTACTATAATCCTGAAATGAACAGAATATCACAGGGTTTAAAATAACTTATTTTTTTATTCTTTTTATCAGGCACAGAAGATATTAATTATAATAATATAAATAAAGCTATTGTAAATACCAAAGTCAATGGAGTCCTGACAATTAAGATTGACTGAGGAACTCAGACACAGACACACACACAGCCAGACCTGCAGTTGAACCACGTTATAACAGACTGGCTGGTCCATCTGTTTGTTACGCTTGTTTGTTATTCTCCCATCACATACTTAAACTGTCAGCTCAGGTTCTGGGTTATATGCTTTGCAAGTACATATCAGCCATTTAAAGATTATGAGCTCACCTACATTAAAGCCATGGCAACACTGTTTCCCCTGGATCTGATTTTGCACTGCGTGTGTAGTGCAACACTGAGCAAGTACCCACTATAGATACAGGTTTGTGATCTTGTGAGGAACAAGTCTTGGTATCAGCAGGATGAATTTGAAAGGATGCAGAGTGTGGCAGGGAGACAGAGCTGGCTTTGCTTCTTCCAGCACATTTTTGTGTGATTTTTTTAATTTCAAAATCAGTTGTTATTTTTCGCCAGCTCCCCCCATGTTGTATTTTACCACCAAGATATTGTAATGAACTAGTTCGAGACTGGAAAATTCTGTATTGCAATGAATTTGCAGCTCCCTTCTGTCCATGACTGAAGGGATTTTTTTTTTTCCCCAAAGCATGTCTAATTTTGCAGAAAGTCTGTCTAGGTGCTTGAAAATAATTAGCTAGAAAATTAGCCTGTTAGAAATGTTATTCATCAAAATACCATCGAGTCCTAGGAAGACTGGAAACCTTTGTTGGAAAGGTTCAGAAGCAGGCTACTTTATTATATCAGGTTTAAATTACATAAAGCATGGAATATAGGCTCTCAATTAACTATTGCCAACTTAAGAGTAAACCAGACCTTTCATGGGCCTGTCATTTTTNTCAAAGCAAACAAAAAGAGATAAAAAAGCACAGCATCAAGGACAGAAAATTACTTTTCTTAAAAAAAACCAACCAAAACCAAATAAACCAACAAACAGCATCACATCAACTTGTTTCATTGTGGGATTATAGATTGTATTAATTATATAGAAGAGCACATGTAGTTTCATCCCAATGTTCATCATATCTAAGCTTTAAGGATTTGCTTTTCTTCCATAAAGGTGCTCAAAATATTGGTCTATTTGAGTCAAGTTTTAATACTGCATCACTGACTCCTACTTGAGTAATTGAGCAACTGAAGTTTTTACCATACAGATACCTCTTCTATTATGAATGTACACTCCACAGCAGGGTTTCTGGTTCACCCACACACACTCTTCTGTGGTTTTAGATGACTGTACCTCATGTACAGAGGTAGTGATATCCTAAATCAACCTACTGAGTCACAGGACACACCACCAACATAAAGCATTACATCTACTTACATTCTTCTACCTCCATACTTAGGACATTTTGCAAAGAAGTGTAAGAGAATACATAAATACCCAGAGCATACCTTATGTTTTTATTCTCATCTGTCTTCTAAGTCTAGAGGCCATCATGTCTCTCTTTATTCTTTTCATTCTGTTTTTACTGTCCCTGAACTTTAGTCAGACCTTTTTTGAAGTGCCACAAGCATATCCCTGCAACTGCACATGCTTTGGTCTAAGTTTCTTCCTTTAGTACCTTTTTTGCCTTGCTGTGTTAACACTTTTGCTTGTGTCCATTTTATCACCTATTCTTCATCCTCTCTTCTTACTTGCTCTTTTTACCATGTGGAGCTTTTTGCTTTTAATTCTGTCAGTGTCAGGAGATTCTTCTTGTTTGTTGTGGTTTTGTTAGGGTTTTTTTGTTGGGTTTTTTTTTTCCTTACTCCTCTGTGATGAAGAGTTTACATTTGAGCTTAAAATAAATCCAATTAATTTTCAAGCAAACTATGGCTGCTTCCGGATAATCTATTTTATTAATTAATGGGTTTGTAAGACACAAAACAGATTTTTAGACTCAGATAAATCTTAAGATGTTAAGAACAGTCACCTTCTGTATGAATGATCCTGAGTCTTAGGGGATAGTCTAAATCTGTTATAAATTGAAACTATCCTCTTGCTTTGAGGAAAGCCAGAGCAGTGGGGAAAGGGAAGAAAAAACCCAAACAACCAACTTAAACCACTAACAGCCCATAACCAAACACCCCTCTAATAAAGATTATTTGAATGCTCTGAAATTAATCAAACAGCAATGTTGGATTAATAGGGGTCCTTTCCACCCGGATTATTTTATGTGGTTTCACAGTTCACAGGTAAATACAGAAAAAAGGAAATACACTGGTAGGGAGAAATATTCTTTCTTCCCCCACCTACGTGGGGGGAAACACTAATGCACTAAGAAGTATTTCTTTCATATCATTATTCTACATTGCATTTCACCTTATATTACCTTAAGTACTGCACCAGGGTGGGAAGTTAGCAGTGTAAAATATTGTGAACTTCCTTTTCTCCATATGGTACTGCAACAATATAAGTTGGTTTTTAACCATGATTTTTTTTTAAAAAAAATAATATTTTTAACATCTGGAGGACTTTCTTCCTTGTAATCAGAATGCCTTAGCATGTGTCTGTGCTTATCATTACATGTTCAGAAAAGCATAAACTAGTTGTTTTGGAGTTTTTTTATGAAGAATAATGAACGCTGAAGTGATTAGGATGTAAAGTTAAGTGTCCAGCAGTTTGGCAATTGAAAGCCAGCCTGTCTCTGGCAAAATCAGTGCAAATCAATACCAATTAAGATCTTGGCCCAATATTGCAGTCAGAACCATAAAATAAAACTAAAAAGCTGACTCATCAGAGGGGCTTTCAGATNAAAATTAGCCTGTTAGAAATGTTATTCATCAAAATACCATCGAGTCCTAGGAAGACTGGAAACCTTTGTTGGAAAGGTTCAGAAGCAGGCTACTTTATTATATCAGGTTTAAATTACATAAAGCATGGAATATAGGCTCTCAATTAACTATTGCCAACTTAAGAGTAAACCAGACCTTTCATGGGCCTGTCATTTTTAGTGAATATTTATGAGTAGATTCGCCAGTATGTTAGAGATGAGTTGCACTGATCCACAACGGCCCAGAGAGGCTGCAAACTAAAGTTCTACCCTGACCCTCAAAATATGGGTGGGATTTCCCAGTGTCTGATTTTCTGCTGACACAGTGCCCATCAGCTGTGTCTTGTGATGAAGCAGTACATACCACACAAGTTAAACTCCTATCACTTAGTCTCTCAAAAGAACTTTAAGCCTGCTGCAAAGTCATAAGCAGATGCTGGATAAATTCCTATTCCTGATAACTTCAAAAACAGCATCACATCAACTTGTTTCATTGTGGGATTATAGATTGTATTAATTATATAGAAGAGCACATGTAGTTTCATCCCAATGTTCATCATATCTAAGCTTTAAGGATTTGCTTTTCTTCCATAAAGGTGCTCAAAATATTGGTCTATTTGAGTCAAGTTTTAATACTGCATCACTGACTCCTACTTGAGTAATTGAGCAACTGAAGTTTTTACCATACAGATACCTCTTCTATTATGAATGTACACTCCACAGCAGGGTTTCTGGTTCACCCACACACACTCTTCTGTGGTTTTAGATGACTGTACCTCATGTACAGAGGTAGTGATATCCTAAATCAACCTACTGAGTCACAGGACACACCACCAACATAAAGCATTACATCTACTTACATTCTTCTACCTCCATACTTAGGACATTTTGCAAAGAAGTGTAAGAGAATACATAAATACCCAGAGCATACCTTATGTTTTTATTCTCATCTGTCTTCTAAGTCTAGAGGCCATCATGTCTCTCTTTATTCTTTTCATTCTGTTTTTACTGTCCCTGAACTTTAGTCAGACCTTTTTTGAAGTGCCACAAGCATATCCCTGCAACTGCACATGCTTTGGTCTAAGTTTCTTCCTTTAGTACCTTTTTTGCCTTGCTGTGTTAACACTTTTGCTTGTGTCCATTTTATCACCTATTCTTCATCCTCTCTTCTTACTTGCTCTTTTTACCATGTGGAGCTTTTTGCTTTTAATTCTGTCAGTGTCAGGAGATTCTTCTTGTTTGTTGTGGTTTTGTTAGGGTTTTTTTGTTGGGTTTTTTTTTNTGGGGAAAGGGAAGAAAAAACCCAAACAACCAACTTAAACCACTAACAGCCCATAACCAAACACCCCTCTAATAAAGATTATTTGAATGCTCTGAAATTAATCAAACAGCAATGTTGGATTAATAGGGGTCCTTTCCACCCGGATTATTTTATGTGGTTTCACAGTTCACAGGTAAATACAGAAAAAAGGAAATACACTGGTAGGGAGAAATATTCTTTCTTCCCCCACCTACGTGGGGGGAAACACTAATGCACTAAGAAGTATTTCTTTCATATCATTATTCTACATTGCATTTCACCTTATATTACCTTAAGTACTGCACCAGGGTGGGAAGTTAGCAGTGTAAAATATTGTGAACTTCCTTTTCTCCATATGGTACTGCAACAATATAAGTTGGTTTTTAACCATGATTTTTTTTTAAAAAAAATAATATTTTTAACATCTGGAGGACTTTCTTCCTTGTAATCAGAATGCCTTAGCATGTGTCTGTGCTTATCATTACATGTTCAGAAAAGCATAAACTAGTTGTTTTGGAGTTTTTTTATGAAGAATAATGAACGCTGAAGTGATTAGGATGTAAAGTTAAGTGTCCAGCAGTTTGGCAATTGAAAGCCAGCCTGTCTCTGGCAAAATCAGTGCAAATCAATACCAATTAAGATCTTGGCCCAATATTGCAGTCAGAACCATAAAATAAAACTAAAAAGCTGACTCATCAGAGGGGCTTTCAGATACCAATAACATATTTCTTAAGTTATAAAGGAGAATAATGGTAACAAGCATAGGCATACAAGGATACTGTTTGATACAAAGCAGTACAGGTGACTTATTTTTAGCTCCACAAAAAACCCCAAACAAACAAAACAAAACCCCAACACAATGTAAACACTTGTGAAGTGAGAGGGAAAACATTTATTTTTCTATGACCCATACATGCACAATAGAAAAACCATTACTATACTGTAATCAAAGGTATCAGGAAAGTTGAAAATATGAAATCCCAAACTCTTTAAGTCAGTTGCAACACTCACCTCTGTATTAGCTTCTCTAAAGTAGTAAGATTTCAGCAGAAACCAAAGAATTGATTAAAGAGATCCTAACATTGTAGCATACTCCTATTATTCCTTCTAGCTACAAAAGCCTTTGATTCAGCAAGGATCTGCTCCTTCTCACCTTAAGCTTTATAAGCTTTTTGCTCATGCTAAGCATTAATTGATTTCATTGAGAGCAGGTGATCTTAAGCAATTTTAGCTCCAATTCATGACCATATATGGAAATGCCTATCAGAAGCAGCACCTGTTTCAGAATGCAGATTTGTTCTAACCTCACCTTCTCCCAGGGTAGAGTAGATGATATGACAGAAAAGGGAGCTTCATCATTCTTTTTTTATTATTTTTTTTTAATTTGAGATTTATACAAGAGGATAAGATCCTCTGTGCTTTCTCTTTACAGTCTGCTTTTTGATCTAAGGAACCTTGGTTCAGAGGTTTGCAGGCAATGCAGTTTGCATGCAATGAGTGTACAAATACATCAGCTGCATATTTCTGACTCATCACTTTGAAATCAAGTGTAGCAGCACTAGGATAGATACAGGTGACTATCAGAGTTGCTACCACTGTGAGCCAGGTGAACACTGTACCTTATGTTGTTATTCCCAAACTCCACACCCAGAAACCAGTGGAATAATGTGGATCACAGTATCCCTCTATGGTTGTACAAAGAGGTAGTACCCATTGGCTCTTCCTGGGTCTTCTTATGATCTTCATACTTGTCAGTCATGGAATTAGATGACATGATGGGATCCTCTACAAACAAAATCTAAGAATTCCTGTTTGTCACTTTTGTAATAAGACTTAAGTGTGAAACATTTTTAAGAAAATCAGGAAGATTTTTTTTATTACATGCAAGATAACATCAATCAGATAGCATCAAGTAGTTACTTCTTGTAATCTCACAATTTTGGCCATAGTTGCACTTGTAATAACCTGTACACCATGATACCAGTAATATCTGTTTTTTAAATTTTTTAATGTTGCTGCTCTCATTGTGTAATAAAAATATTGTCACTCAAAAATCCATATGTACACTAGGCAGACAGCCCTTTTAAATGTTATTCTTAGGTGGGATTTTAATTTTTAGATCATGCATAACATGGTGTTTCATATGCAATTGTCTTCAAGTCCATAGGATTTCAGAAACAATCTGCCTTGCCTTCCATCTGCCCGTCCTCCAAAGGATTGCCATGTGGCAGGCAATGGAGAAAGTCACAGTA
>VYZU01005077.1:22257-126653 GCA_013401355.1 Ceyx cyanopectus
TTTCAATCAAACTATGGCTGCTTCCGGATAATCTATTTTATTAATTAATGGGTTTGTAAGACACAAAACAGATTTTTAGACTCAGATAAATCTTAAGATGTTAAGAACAGTCACCTTCTGTATGAATGATCCTGAGTCTTAGGGGATAGTCTAAATCTGTTATAAATTGAAACTATCCTCTTGCTTTGAGGAAAGCCAGAGCAGTGGGGAAAGGGAAGAAAAAACCCAAACAACCAACTTAAACCACTAACAGCCCATAACCAAACACCCCTCTAATAAAGATTATTTGAATGCTCTGAAATTAATCAAACAGCAATGTTGGATTAATAGGGGTCCTTTCCACCCGGATTATTTTATGTGGTTTCACAGTTCACAGGTAAATACAGAAAAAAGGAAATACACTGGTAGGGAGAAATATTCTTTCTTCCCCCACCTACGTGGGGGGAAACACTAATGCACTAAGAAGTATTTCTTTCATATCATTATTCTACATTGCATTTCACCTTATATTACCTTAAGTACTGCACCAGGGTGGGAAGTTAGCAGTGTAAAATATTGTGAACTTCCTTTTCTCCATATGGTACTGCAACAATATAAGTTGGTTTTTAACCATGATTTTTTTTTAAAAAAAATAATATTTTTAACATCTGGAGGACTTTCTTCCTTGTAATCAGAATGCCTTAGCATGTGTCTGTGCTTATCATTACATGTTCAGAAAAGCATAAACTAGTTGTTTTGGAGTTTTTTTATGAAGAATAATGAACGCTGAAGTGATTAGGATGTAAAGTTAAGTGTCCAGCAGTTTGGCAATTGAAAGCCAGCCTGTCTCTGGCAAAATCAGTGCAAATCAATACCAATTAAGATCTTGGCCCAATATTGCAGTCAGAACCATAAAATAAAACTAAAAAGCTGACTCATCAGAGGGGCTTTCAGATACCAATAACATATTTCTTAAGTTATAAAGGAGAATAATGGTAACAAGCATAGGCATACAAGGATACTGTTTGATACAAAGCAGTACAGGTGACTTATTTTTAGCTCCACAAAAAACCCCAAACAAACAAAACAAAACCCCAACACAATGTAAACACTTGTGAAGTGAGAGGGAAAACATTTATTTTTCTATGACCCATACATGCACAATAGAAAAACCATTACTATACTGTAATCAAAGGTATCAGGAAAGTTGAAAATATGAAATCCCAAACTCTTTAAGTCAGTTGCAACACTCACCTCTGTATTAGCTTCTCTAAAGTAGTAAGATTTCAGCAGAAACCAAAGAATTGATTAAAGAGATCCTAACATTGTAGCATACTCCTATTATTCCTTCTAGCTACAAAAGCCTTTGATTCAGCAAGGATCTGCTCCTTCTCACCTTAAGCTTTATAAGCTTTTTGCTCATGCTAAGCATTAATTGATTTCATTGAGAGCAGGTGATCTTAAGCAATTTTAGCTCCAATTCATGACCATATATGGAAATGCCTATCAGAAGCAGCACCTGTTTCAGAATGCAGATTTGTTCTAACCTCACCTTCTCCCAGGGTAGAGTAGATGATATGACAGAAAAGGGAGCTTCATCATTCTTTTTTTATTATTTTTTTTTAATTTGAGATTTATACAAGAGGATAAGATCCTCTGTGCTTTCTCTTTACAGTCTGCTTTTTGATCTAAGGAACCTTGGTTCAGAGGTTTGCAGGCAATGCAGTTTGCATGCAATGAGTGTACAAATACATCAGCTGCATATTTCTGACTCATCACTTTGAAATCAAGTGTAGCAGCACTAGGATAGATACAGGTGACTATCAGAGTTGCTACCACTGTGAGCCAGGTGAACACTGTACCTTATGTTGTTATTCCCAAACTCCACACCCAGAAACCAGTGGAATAATGTGGATCACAGTATCCCTCTATGGTTGTACAAAGAGGTAGTACCCATTGGCTCTTCCTGGGTCTTCTTATGATCTTCATACTTGTCAGTCATGGAATTAGATGACATGATGGGATCCTCTACAAACAAAATCTAAGAATTCCTGTTTGTCACTTTTGTAATAAGACTTAAGTGTGAAACATTTTTAAGAAAATCAGGAAGATTTTTTTTATTACATGCAAGATAACATCAATCAGATAGCATCAAGTAGTTACTTCTTGTAATCTCACAATTTTGGCCATAGTTGCACTTGTAATAACCTGTACACCATGATACCAGTAATATCTGTTTTTTAAATTTTTTAATGTTGCTGCTCTCATTGTGTAATAAAAATATTGTCACTCAAAAATCCATATGTACACTAGGCAGACAGCCCTTTTAAATGTTATTCTTAGGTGGGATTTTAATTTTTAGATCATGCATAACATGGTGTTTCATATGCAATTGTCTTCAAGTCCATAGGATTTCAGAAACAATCTGCCTTGCCTTCCATCTGCCCGTCCTCCAAAGGATTGCCATGTGGCAGGCAATGGAGAAAGTCACAGTAAATAATTAGGAGTGGTCCCTTGTGCCAGCACTTTTCCTGTATTTTATTTTTTCATTTAAAGAATGTAACAGATACACTATCAAGGAATGACACTGTTCATCTGGTATCTTTGGCATAAAAAGAAAATGTGAATTAAGGTTTTCTAATAAATGATATAAAATGTGTTTCTTAAGCAGAATAATGTGTTATCTATGGGTAATTTCCCATGAAAGTAGAGACTGTAATTCTGAGTAGACATGGATATTATCTTTTCCAGTATGTTTCTGTCAATGCACTGATTCAGCAACCATTTAGACCCCAAGGTCAGGGCTGTTCATAAGTCCCATTGATTTCGAAGTTGAATGTCTGCCCAAAATTAAACACAAAGAAGAATGCTTAAATCAATTTATTTAAGTCTGTATTTAAGTGCTCTGTTGAATCAGGGCCTAAAGTCAGCAACAAATCAGGAAAGATAATGAGTTTGAGCCACGTAAGTGTATTAGCCAAAATGCATATAATGAGACAAGGAACATCACTGTTACTTGGATTTGAACAAAGATCTCCAAACTTATAAGCTAACCAGATCTTTAACTTTCATTTCTTTTGGAGCTCTTATCTTAAATCTAAATGGCTAGACAGGTTACATGTGCCTGTACACATTGGGGTGGCCCTTGGTTGTCTTCTGCGCTGCATCTGCATCTACTTCTATCATTCTATGAATCAAAAAACTTGTAGATGTGACACTTTGGGATGTGGTTTAACAGTCATGATAAAGTTAGATTGATGGTTGGACTTGATGATCTTAGAGGTCTTTTCCAACCTTTATTATTCTATGATTCTGTTTCCCAGAGAAATCACAATATTAGCAGGAGGTAGAGTGCCTGCTGCCTATGTTGCTAGGATGATAAGGGAGATAATGCCTATACTCCAGAGCTGAGAAGGGTTCTGGACCCCACAAGCTCAGGTTTTAAATCTTTTGTTCTGTGCAGCGTCTTCAATCAGGAGTATGAGTTTCTGTGTAAATCAAGTAGAAAGTCATCTTAACAAACACAGGAGATTATGAATTTGACAAAGCACAATGTAGATCAAAATGGTTTTAATCATTCCCCCCATTTTAATTACTACTTGACACATTATCTCTATTGTCCTTCTACAAGTCTTTCTTTTGAATTAAATATTAAAGGCAAGTCACAGCTAAATATATATGCAGTCTAGATAGAAAATGTCTTTGAACTATTTGAAATGATTTATTGTCCACATTTCTTTATGAATATTTATTTGCCATGGTGAAAGCAATTCAATAAAGAGAAAACATGAGGATCAGTTAACTGAACATTTGCATACTCTAATGGTTAAAAAAAAAAAAAGAAATAATATGGTGCATTAGAATGGTGTTAATGTTATTTCCTGTAGCTAACTCCAAATACTGCATGTGTGAGACCAAAAGGTAAGACCAATGCTCTTAGAAATTCAGATCCTGAAGAAGAGATATTTAAATAGGTGGCAAATAAGTTTCTCTAACTTTTATATATTCCCATTCAGAAGGAAATAAACATGTTTATAGAAGTATTTTTAAGGCCAGGTGGAGTCTGTCATTTGGTTCCATACTACTTCAGGTAGCTGGTTATGAAAGGTTGTTATTTTGCAACAAACATATATAATCTAAGTCCTCATCTTTTTAGGACCAGAGATCACTTGTTCCCTGACATTCCTCAAAGAAGCAGCAGATATACATGGCTATCAAAATGAGACATGAGCACACTGAATATTTTGCTGTGTAAAACCTTTTGCATTTAAGCCCAGCTACATGTACCAAAACCAAGACCACACGCAGAGCAGAGATGCTGCTTTCCTTTACTTCTCAGAAGAGGAACAGAGCTTTTCATTATATGTGCCCTCATTTCACCCTGCTTGAATTAATTTCATCAACCAAAAAGCACTATGCGCTAGACTTGGAATTAACTTTTTTTCCTCAGAGCTTCTAGCAATATTCTGATACCCAGTCACAGATGGGGCCTTGACAGATTTTGTACTGATTTTCATGATTCCTTTTTAATTTGTATTTTTTAAAGCAGGCTTGTTGCTGCTTGAGAATTCTAATGCAAGTGGAGATGTTCACAGGCACTGTTTCATAAGGAAACTCAGCTGGTTGGTTTTTAGAGATCATAAACAGAATAGTTTATCACATGCAGTATTTGGAAAATGATAAATGATATATAATAGTTCTAGAGAAAGATGGTTTTACTACAAAGCACAGATTTCGGTCAAATACATGAATTCTGGGGCAAAAATTATAATATTATTTCTAGTAATAGTTATCATTATTATCTACCTGAAAGCTAGCTGTGAGGTTAATTCATTAATATTTTTAAATTATTTCATGATCCTCAAGTAGAATTTGCCTTGAAAGTACTAAATATCATAATTTGCTCTGTATGCCTATTTCAATTTGCTCTGGAGAAAAACACTTAACTGTGCTGCTTTCTACATTTGTCTACATACCACATTTTAAAATTCCAGCTGTTGAGTTTTTCTAGAAGTTAATAACAGATACATTTAAAATTATGGTATTTTTTGCTTATTTCTCCCTCTTTTGTCATGGCATTTTACCCACACCTAGATATCATTGTATTTGATATGGGGCTATGTTATCATTCATACAATATGTGATTTGAGACCTACACTTGCTCTTTATATCCTTTCCTGAATTTGGACTTGACAATACATTTGCTTGCTGAGGTCAGAGGTCTCCTGACATACAGTTTTAAGGGTATTGTGGGTAATTGGGAGTTTATTTAAGCAACATATAGTTAGATGCTACCACATATTACATGCCTAATTATATTTGTAGGTATCTCAAAAGGTTTTATCTTCTGGCAGTTTACCAGGTCCCATATTTATTGGTGAAAGTGCACCAGTTATTCACAATTGAAGATACCCAGATCCATTTCCTCTGGTTGTTATCTGCTGGATAGCTAGACTCTAATGGCTAAAATCTACATCTACCAACATAAAAGCCACAGGATATGACACTGGTATCTTGTGTTTCCAATCAGCCTCCTGGTATTATAGCAGTACTTCTTTTTATTTAACTGTATTTCTACTGAGCTCAGCCTGCTTGAGTCACACAAACTGTTTTACATAGCATCTGCATTGTATATTGTGATAATTGAAAACACAGCCCGGAGGCACCAGCACAACAGGATGGGAGTGGGCTGGGACATAATTCAGAAGAATAAGACAGGCAGGCAGCAACAGGCAGGGTGAAGCTGGCCCCAGCAGCATCTCTGCCAGCAGTCGAGCTGGGTCAGGTGTCTGGCAGCTGGGTGTTCTGTGGTGCATGGGCAGCTCCAGGAGCAGCAAACACCCAGTGCAGTGGCTGGGGGAAGTGGGACTCCGGATGTCACTCCATCTACCATTGCAGGGTCAACATCTGGGAGCAGAGTCTGTAGGCAGCATCCAAGGGTCACCTAGAAAATCACATGGACAGGTCAAAACCAAACTTGCAGCCATGCACATCACTGTCCTGTGCACATGCCCAGCACTTAGTAAGGTGGTCCCTGATCTTAAAAAGTAATGTAAACAAACATAGCAGAGAATGGGCCAGGTAATTTTTCCTAGTGTTTCAGAAGTATAACATATATCAATAAATGTCACTTGCTATTTGAATATTCATAATAAGATTTATAATTAATTGCTTAAATTACTAGAGGAAAGCACAGTATTTCTTCCCATTAGCTTTATAGAAAGAAAAAACTCCTGGTGTATAAAAAGAAGACAAGAAGAAATAATTAGGAGATAAGTTGTGTCATGAACAAGAGAAATATTTCTTTCCCGTGCTCTTGGCTCTATCTATGAAGATTTTATCCACAACCTCAGGCAAAGCTAGTTAGCAGGTGATTTGTGTCTGTCTTGTGGAAGGTCCAGTTGTCTCCAGGGGTGAGGGAGGGTGGGGCTGTTGCCTTGCAGGGCTTTCCAAGAGTCAGACAAGGAAAGTCTCTGCGGTGGGAGTTAAAATAATTTCCTTTGAGCAGCACACCTGAGCTGAATGGATGGTTTGAAGGAGTTAAACATGGCCCTACCTTGTAGCAGCTCCCCTTGAAGCTGCTAATGTTAGATTGTCCCAGCAGACTGCAGATCTACAGCTTTCCATAGGTCATTTGGCATGGCGAAGGAAGACAGGCTAGTCCAGGAGACCTAGGCTGTAAGGCTGTAATATTGAGATGGGTTGAAACACTTCACCAGTTAAGTCTCTTCCTTAAAGGTATGTTTTTATCAACATATCTAAATGCACTCAAGGGAGCAGGTCAGATCAGTTCCTCCTCTCCCTATAGCTTTGGTCTTTGCTTGGCTTTGCTCTCCACCCTCTGCCCCCCTGGCACCCTGCCCTTAGCCAGGGCAAAGCCACCACTGAGACCTCATGAGAGAGCCTTCACCATGCCACAGGGCTTTGTCCTGCCCTGGGCTGTCTCCCCACCACAGCAGAGCCATGTCCCACCCCTAATCCTCAAGGTCAGTTCCATAAAATGTGAATGTCTCCAAGGCCTTTTTAAGGAAAAATTTTGCACTGGTATTATGTGTAGCAGTGGGAATCTGGGCTTTTGTACCTGTTTTTATTTCCTAACTTTCTCCTAGGAAGTACACCCTTTTAGAGCTCTGTTTAACTGTCTGCATCTTGGGTGTGATAATGTATTACTTACATGTAATGTATTGCATTAGTTAATGTATTACACTGCTTGTGGCATAGCATTAATTATTTGTAAAGTTCCTTTATGTTCTCAGACAGTGGGATCTATTACTTTCCTCTTACTCTTCTCTTACCTTTTTCTTCTGTTTAGCAGGAGAGTCATCAGCAGTGAACTGATTATAGGAAACTAATTTACATCATCAGTTCAGTAGTAGGACACACTTCTTAAATCATCTGAGATAAATACTTTTAATTAAGCAAATGTCCTACTCAGTTCACTGTAGACAATCCCATCATAATGTCTGTTACTTCTGCATGCTAAATCTTAATCTTCACTAGCACTGAATGCAGGACACAAAACCATTATTTAAAAAAAAAGACAATGCAATATTGCCATTTTAAGGCTGCCAGCTTTTATATTCATTAATATGATGACAATAGACATCTGGTTAACAGATTTTGCTACAAATCAGAATTTTTAACATAAATGTATATAAGATGAAATGCATGGTAGCATATTATTTGCAGTTTTTATTAAAAAGTTAAATTGGAAATATTATAAAGTCCCCTGAAGATTGCTTAATAAAATAAATACGATAAAACTAAAAGAAAAATCTAATGAGTTTTCCTAAAAGCATTTTAAAAGGTTGCAAGAGCAGTACAGTCAGCAGGCACCACAGAGCAAAAGGAAATATTTACTCATCAGAAGACGAGTGCTTCCTCCTCCAGAGTTTAATGGTTTACATTCTATGTATTTTTAAGAAAGAGAGAGGAAAGGGGAGAAAGGAATAAAAATTCCAAGCCAATGCCTTCATCTAAGACATCATATTTGTTCCTGATCAAAGCCTTCAAATTCTTACACAAACTGACTTTTTTTCTCTTGTGACCAAAATCTTGTCTCTTCCCCCAACCTCCATCTGACCAGGCTTTGATTTGGAAGTCCCTACTGCAGAGGAAGAAAGCCTGATCCCTATTGCCTCAGTTGTGGTGTTGAAACCATTAATATTCCTCTGGCAGGTACCTTGACCTTGGTGCCCTTGAACATGCTCGAAAACATAGGGTATTCCTGAGCCTTTGTCCCTGGGAGGATTAACAGGGTTGCCCTGGAGCCAGCCTGAAGGTGTTTTAATAGGTAATACGGGTGGGCTGCACAGCTGTCTTCAAGCTTTGCCTCAGGCTGCCCCTGCTCAGCAACACAGATGCAGCCATTGAAATTAGGGAGTAAAGCATGACTCCACGTACAAGTTAGGAGTCTGAAAACTCAGAATGTTGGGGAGGATATCTCCAAATGTCTCCTTGCCCAGCAGGGCAGGAGTCCAGATGGAGGGAACCAGGACTGGAGACCTGCTCTGATTCTGCCACTGACTTCTCTGACCTTCAATCAAAAGCTGTCCCTCTGTTTTTCTTTCCTCTCTGGTCTTTCTTATGTCTCTTAAATTTATAAATTGCCTGAAAAGACTGTCTCTCTGTGTGATTTTGCTGTGCTTAGCAGTCTCACCTAGGTCCTGTGGCTATATCATGGTAAAAATAACTAAATAGATAGTTACTTAAAAGTAACTACTAGTTAAAAGTAGCTAGTAGTAAAAATGGTTGAGTTTTTTTAATATATATATATGAACAATAGTATCCTAATGGAGTAGAAGCCTCTCTTCTGAGGTGTTTTTTATGTGCAAGTGAAGGTCTCTCTTTCCTTGCTCAGCTGGAGAAGATACTGCCTTTGTAAATCAGACAAAAACTTATCATGTAAAATGGAACACATCTTTGATTATCCTGAATACTATCCTGTCTGTAATTTACCCTTCCTGCTGCAAAGGACGCAACATGATTAAGCTAAGAAATAATAGATCAAGCATTATGTGTCAGGATGGAAAAAAATATATTTCATATCTAAATAGGAAACAATAATTAAAAAATATTGAAAAATACACAAGAAAATGTTTCAACATGCAATAAACAAGCTACCCCGCTGTTGCCTTATATTGTGTTGTTGCTCTCCTTGTTCAGAGTGCTGCAGATACTTCTCCTGTAGCCTACAATAATCTTTATTTTTTTAAAAAAGGAAAACAAACAACAACAAAAAAACTCCAAACCCAATAAACTACAAACTGTCATGAATTTTTAACAATATATCATTCTTCCATAAGTGCATATATCTGTTGCCTGCTCCCTCTGCCAACTCTTCTGTATTTCCCTGGGTGAGTCCAGATTCTCCCCGTGACATTTCTTAAATTGTAGACCCGTGCAGTATGTTTTCCTGAAGCCATTAAAAACATTGCTACGTTACTCAATAACAATGTTTAGCAGTACCAGCTACCACTTGTTATTGGGTTTACACCAGGTGCTCTGCACAGGAGGAGAGGGGTCATTATCCCCATTTTACAGACCAGAAAACCAAGGCAGTGGATTTGGCAGTGATTTCCCCAACAGGTGCTGCAGAACGTGCAAACAGAAGAAAGACCAACATCCCTTCGGCTCACATTTTTTAGCATTTGTTACTGGTTTGTTTGGGTTTTTTTCCTTTCTTTGATATTACCACCTGCACCACTGAGGCCTCCCAACAGCATTACAGAGAATGATCACAGCAGAGCCAAGTGCTTTTGCAATAACAAATTCAGATACTGCAGCAAACAATGCAAGTAATTTTCCTGATTTTGGAGTGTGATTTTGCCATGTATGATGTTTAATAACTTCTATAATCTTTCTGATGATTTCTGGGTCTCATAACAATAACATGATACGTTCTTACACAAATTAGCATATGAAGACATTTTGTACCCATTTTTCAGATTATAAGGTCAGTTTTCTGTTTCCATATAGATGGGTCTTTGACAAGAAGAGCAATTCTATAATAAGCCCTGGGTGAAAAGCCCATCAGTTGAATTGGTACCATATTACCATGGCAACAATATAATGCTAATGAAATTGTGACTGTTGAACCTTGTTTATGGAACTCTACAAAATGAGCTTCATAAAAGGAGAAATCTTGTCAATTAGTAATTGTTTCAAAGCCTGATAAAAAACCTTATAACCACATGTGCTCTGACTTATTAACCATGTTATAATCCTCATTAAATACATGGTTGAAGAGAAATGACACTCTCAAACAAATAAAACAGGAAAATCTGTGCTTCTCCAGGTTTCAGCATGCACCAGAAAAATACTTGCTCACCTCTACACCCCAATTCACCAATTCAGTTGGCATAGGTGCATATCTAGTCATGCAGTTGTTACTGCTTGTTTAATGTCTCTCAGAAACCATAAAATATACTGCTACTGTAGCTGCAGTAAACACCTTTTCTGCAAGACAAATGTGGCTTAGTTTATATCAAAATATGCTACAATAACATATTCTTTTAGATTAAATCCTACACAGCAATAGCATGGCAGCAGGAATGTGCTCTTGGCTTCCTTCCTCCTTTCTTCTTCTGCCTTTGGGAGTTTACTGCCACCTAGGCTTGCTGTACAGAGGCAAGGAGTTATTTTCCCAGAGGGATGCCTCTTGTTCCTCAGCACAGAGGTCTTTGCTGAAGGCAAGGTTTAATATAATGTCCTGCTTTTCAATGAAAAACATGCTGAACATTCATATTTCCGGTCAGTCTTGGCTCTGGACAGCCAACAGGCTTCCAGGGAGTTCCCTCACTAACAAGCATTTGGAGCTCTAACATCAAGTTTTGTACAGCAGGATCTCATTTTTAGCTAATAGAGAATTTTCCTCATTGTTTTCACCTTGAAAAAAAAAAAAAAGCCAATAAAAATGTTGTTCACTCTGTCAAGTCTATCTCCTAATTTGCAAAGTAAATCGAATAAGAAGAGAGGAACTGGTAATCAATGAGTTTAGTGAAGCAGGGGGCTGGGAATGTGTGCCTACAAGTTTTTTAATTTAGCAAGCTAAAAACACTGTAAAATATCCAACCTAGAAGTATTATCTAGATATTTAGCACAGACAATAGGAGAGAACATTGTTTGTTTTAGTGAAGTCCTGATCTACATGGCACTGAAGTCAGCATGAATCTTCAATATATTAGATTTAATGGGATTTAAATCAGAGCTTTAAAGGGCTGTTTTTGAAAGCTCCACGTTTCATCCTATTTGGAAAAGGAAGCACTGTGTAACATTTCATTATGCCCATGGTTTGTGGGAAAGCAATGCACTGAATTTCTGAGTTGATAGAAATATAATGTAATGTAATTTTACTTAATATATATTTTGCATTGGCTGACAGTTTTATTAAGCAGAACCAATAATCATCATTATTCAGTGTAATAACCATCTCATTAGAAATGGTCTAATTTTCCCTGATTTTAATTTACCTCTTGGACTAAGCTGATCTAAAATTACTGAAGTGCCTACAGTTCAGTTTTGTAAGAATTAAAAGGAAACACATGCCTTCAGAAAGCTTCTAATGACTGATAGCCATTAAAAAAGTTATATTCCAGTGCTTTGTGAGAGAAGGAAGTACAGAAATTCAAGTTAGGAAATTACTACATCACTTATTTTTTTACTGTATTTGAAGTAGCACTTTCTGCACCCATTTTACACAAACAAGGATAAATTGTACTGTTGCCTACGAGCCTTGCATTGTACTCCCCTTTAATAATGGACCTGGTTGAGGATCACGCCAAAGAGTGCTGGTAAGGAGGAGCTGACAAGCAGAAATATTTCTTAGAGACACAGAAAAAGAGATGAAGATACCAATCAAGTTTCATTATCCTCCAATGAAAATAGGATGTAAACTGTGACATTCGGGCAGATTACATATGTCAGGCAAGCAGATGTGAGCAGAAAAATGTAGATGCTAAATCTCATCTAATAGGCTTACTCTATGGATTATTCTCAATGACCAAGGCTATGTTAACTGTAGCTAACATAAAGGATATAGGAATATGTATTCATAAGTAAATCTGGGAATATTCCCAGCTGTGCTGAAGTTAATGCTCTTTGATATACCTTGGAGCATCCTAAAAGCACTTTGGGTGTCAATACTTTTACAGGTATCATAAACAGCACTATGGTATATAGCTTTAGTTCCAAAATTTCAAAGGGTGCTCTGTTTTCTCTAAAAATGTGCTTGAAAAAAAAATTATATTCAAAGAACACTTGTGCATGCAAACTGCTATAGTTGCTTAGATACTTGATTTTCTTGTGCCAGTTTTGAAAACACATGATCAAAAGAATATTGTTGCAATCACAGAGAGAAGTAACCTCATATGAACAAGGAAGCACTTTGCACATTATAAAAGAGACAGTTTGTTTAAAGGTTTTGTTTATCATAGAATGTTACTTGATATAGCTCCAAGTCATAAAAAAAAAACTACCCCTTTTTTTTTTTTAAAAAAAAAAGANTATTAACCATGTTATAATCCTCATTAAATACATGGTTGAAGAGAAATGACACTCTCAAACAAATAAAACAGGAAAATCTGTGCTTCTCCAGGTTTCAGCATGCACCAGAAAAATACTTGCTCACCTCTACACCCCAATTCACCAATTCAGTTGGCATAGGTGCATATCTAGTCATGCAGTTGTTACTGCTTGTTTAATGTCTCTCAGAAACCATAAAATATACTGCTACTGTAGCTGCAGTAAACACCTTTTCTGCAAGACAAATGTGGCTTAGTTTATATCAAAATATGCTACAATAACATATTCTTTTAGATTAAATCCTACACAGCAATAGCATGGCAGCAGGAATGTGCTCTTGGCTTCCTTCCTCCTTTCTTCTTCTGCCTTTGGGAGTTTACTGCCACCTAGGCTTGCTGTACAGAGGCAAGGAGTTATTTTCCCAGAGGGATGCCTCTTGTTCCTCAGCACAGAGGTCTTTGCTGAAGGCAAGGTTTAATATAATGTCCTGCTTTTCAATGAAAAACATGCTGAACATTCAGATTTCCGGTCAGTCTTGGCTCTGGACAGCCAACAGGCTTCCAGGGAGTTCCCTCACTAACAAGCATTTGGAGCTCTAACATCAAGTTTTGTACAGCAGGATCTCATTTTTAGCTAATAGAGAATTTTCCTCATTGTTTTCACCTTGAAAAAAAAAAAAAAGCCAATAAAAATGTTGTTCACTCTGTCAAGTCTATCTCCTAATTTGCAAAGTAAATCGAATAAGAAGAGAGGAACTGGTAATCAATGAGTTTAGTGAAGCAGGGGGCTGGGAATGTGTGCCTACAAGTTTTTTAATTTAGCAAGCTAAAAACACTGTAAAATATCCAACCTAGAAGTATTATCTAGATATTTAGCACAGACAATAGGAGAGAACATTGTTTGTTTTAGTGAAGTCCTGATCTACATGGCACTGAAGTCAGCATGAATCTTCAATATATTAGATTTAATGGGATTTAAATCAGAGCTTTAAAGGGCTGTTTTTGAAAGCTCCACGTTTCATCCTATTTGGAAAAGGAAGCACTGTGTAACATTTCATTATGCCCATGGTTTGTGGGAAAGCAATGCACTGAATTTCTGAGTTGATAGAAATATAATGTAATGTAATTTTACTTAATANACGTGGCACTTTTTTGGCATCTTTTTGTGTTTCCTTGTCCGCAGCAGGCAGGTTCCTCTTGGAGCCTGCTATGATTTGTGCTTTGTGAGAGAAGGAAGTACAGAAATTCAAGTTAGGAAATTACTACATCACTTATTTTTTTACTGTATTTGAAGTAGCACTTTCTGCACCCATTTTACACAAACAAGGATAAATTGTACTGTTGCCTACGAGCCTTGCATTGTACTCCCCTTTAATAATGGACCTGGTTGAGGATCACGCCAAAGAGTGCTGGTAAGGAGGAGCTGACAAGCAGAAATATTTCTTAGAGACACAGAAAAAGAGATGAAGATACCAATCAAGTTTCATTATCCTCCAATGAAAATAGGATGTAAACTGTGACATTCGGGCAGATTACATATGTCAGGCAAGCAGATGTGAGCAGAAAAATGTAGTTGCTAAATCTCATCTAATAGGCTTACTCTATGGATTATTCTCAATGACCAAGGCTATGTTAACTGTAGCTAACATAAAGGATATAGGAATATGTATTCATAAGTAAATCTGGGAATATTCCCAGCTGTGCTGAAGTTAATGCTCTTTGATATACCTTGGAGCATCCTAAAAGCACTTTGGGTGTCAATACTTTTACAGGTATCATAAACAGCACTATGGTATATAGCTTTAGTTCCAAAATTTCAAAGGGTGCTCTGTTTTCTCTAAAAATGTGCTTGAAAAAAAAATTATATTCAAAGAACACTTGTGCATGCAAACTGCTATANTAAAAAACCTTATAACCACATGTGCTCTGACTTATTAACCATGTTATAATCCTCATTAAATACATGGTTGAAGAGAAATGACACTCTCAAACAAATAAAACAGGAAAATCTGTGCTTCTCCAGGTTTCAGCATGCACCAGAAAAATACTTGCTCACCTCTACACCCCAATTCACCAATTCAGTTGGCATAGGTGCATATCTAGTCATGCAGTTGTTACTGCTTGTTTAATGTCTCTCAGAAACCATAAAATATACTGCTACTGTAGCTGCAGTAAACACCTTTTCTGCAAGACAAATGTGGCTTAGTTTATATCAAAATATGCTACAATAACATATTCTTTTAGATTAAATCCTACACAGCAATAGCATGGCAGCAGGAATGTGCTCTTGGCTTCCTTCCTCCTTTCTTCTTCTGCCTTTGGGAGTTTACTGCCACCTAGGCTTGCTGTACAGAGGCAAGGAGTTATTTTCCCAGAGGGATGCCTCTTGTTCCTCAGCACAGAGGTCTTTGCTGAAGGCAAGGTTTAATATAATGTCCTGCTTTTCAATGAAAAACATGCTGAACATTCAGATTTCCGGTCAGTCTTGGCTCTGGACAGCCAACAGGCTTCCAGGGAGTTCCCTCACTAACAAGCATTTGGAGCTCTAACATCAAGTTTTGTACAGCAGGATCTCATTTTTAGCTAATAGAGAATTTTCCTCATTGTTTTCACCTTGAAAAAAAAAAAAAAGCCAATAAAAATGTTGTTCACTCTGTCAAGTCTATCTCCTAATTTGCAAAGTAAATCGAATAAGAAGAGAGGAACTGGTAATCAATGAGTTTAGTGAAGCAGGGGGCTGGGAATGTGTGCCTACAAGTTTTTTAATTTAGCAAGCTAAAAACACTGTAAAATATCCAACCTAGAAGTATTATCTAGATATTTAGCACAGACAATAGGAGAGAACATTGTTTGTTTTAGTGAAGTCCTGATCTACATGGCACTGAAGTCAGCATGAATCTTCAATATATTAGATTTAATGGGATTTAAATCAGAGCTTTAAAGGGCTGTTTTTGAAAGCTCCACGTTTCATCCTATTTGGAAAAGGAAGCACTGTGTAACATTTCATTATGCCCATGGTTTGTGGGAAAGCAATGCACTGAATTTCTGAGTTGATAGAAATATAATGTAATGTAATTTTACTTAATATATATTTTGCATTGGCTGACAGTTTTATTAAGCAGAACCAATAATCATCATTATTCAGTGTAATAACCATCTCATTAGAAATGGTCTAATTTTCCCTGATTTTAATTTACCTCTTGGACTAAGCTGATCTAAAATTACTGAAGTGCCTACAGTTCAGTTTTGTAAGAATTAAAAGGAAACACATGCCTTCAGAAAGCTTCTAATGACTGATAGCCATTAAAAAAGTTATATTCCAGTGCTTTGTGAGAGAAGGAAGTACAGAAATTCAAGTTAGGAAATTACTACATCACTTATTTTTTTACTGTATTTGAAGTAGCACTTTCTGCACCCATTTTACACAAACAAGGATAAATTGTACTGTTGCCTACGAGCCTTGCATTGTACTCCCCTTTAATAATGGACCTGGTTGAGGATCACGCCAAAGAGTGCTGGTAAGGAGGAGCTGACAAGCAGAAATATTTCTTAGAGACACAGAAAAAGAGATGAAGATACCAATCAAGTTTCATTATCCTCCAATGAAAATAGGATGTAAACTGTGACATTCGGGCAGATTACATATGTCAGGCAAGCAGATGTGAGCAGAAAAATGTAGATGCTAAATCTCATCTAATAGGCTTACTCTATGGATTATTCTCAATGACCAAGGCTATGTTAACTGTAGCTAACATAAAGGATATAGGAATATGTATTCATAAGTAAATCTGGGAATATTCCCAGCTGTGCTGAAGTTAATGCTCTTTGATATACCTTGGAGCATCCTAAAAGCACTTTGGGTGTCAATACTTTTACAGGTATCATAAACAGCACTATGGTATATAGCTTTAGTTCCAAAATTTCAAAGGGTGCTCTGTTTTNATTATAAAAGAGACAGTTTGTTTAAAGGTTTTGTTTATCATAGAATGTTACTTGATATAGCTCCAAGTCATAAAAAAAAAACTACCACTTTTTTTTTTTTAAAAAAAAAAGATTCTCCCCAAATAATACTGAAAAGCCAGTCTCTCCTGTGGAAGCACTCTGCTTATGAATTTTCTTCTCTTTGAAATTCTGAGCCTTTTCCAGCTGTAGCATTATTTGCTCAGCTATCAGAACACACAGTACAGCAGCGAAAAGCATTACACTATTATACCAAGATAATTTGATAGTCTGTAAATGTATTTTCCTGCCTGTGGTTCCAGGCATTATACTCTCAGCTGAAGTAATGATTTGCAGTTATCTTACACAATTCAAGTTAACCCATATTGGTTTCACTTTGAACATTTACCTGCACAGTACGAACATGGCTTATTTGTAGATTGTACAAGCTATACTAGATTGGTGATTTTTACAAGTCAGACTAGATCAGCAGTACAATGGGATGCCTGCTGTAGTCAGCCAGCTTCTGGAGGAAGTGGTGCAGTGACTCACTGGTGGCTGTCTGCTGCCTGCGTCAATGTT
This sequence comes from Ceyx cyanopectus, assembly GCA_013401355.1. Taxonomy (NCBI): domain Eukaryota; kingdom Metazoa; phylum Chordata; class Aves; order Coraciiformes; family Alcedinidae; genus Ceyx; species Ceyx cyanopectus. Next base: position 39,279 of record VYZU01005077.1, read on the forward strand.
ATCACACCCATACATCATCAGGAGTCTGCTGGAAATGATGAATTTTGTCTGACATAAAACAACAGCTCTGATCCCATGTGGTCAGTAAAGACAGCACAGCACTTTCCAGAAATACATACCCTGCATGGAACATGAAAACTCACTTTAAATCCCTCTTGTATTTCTGGAGTTTACCATAACATTCTGTCACGGTTTAGGGTCAGGGCAGCCCTGACCGATAACAGATGCTCTCTTTTAAACCCCTCCCTCCCCAAAGGGGAGAGAAAAAGAATAAGGGAGAGAGACTTAGTGATTAGGAAAGGAAACTAGAACTATTTAATGAGAATGAAAATAATAATGAAATATATCAAATATGTACAAAACCAGTACCAAACCCAACCACCCTGATGGTAATTATGTCACCATCACTTATGCTGTGGAAGAGCTGAATTCTGACACCAGGTTTCAGGAACAGGATCGAAACGAGAGAGCCAGAGCAAGAGAGAGTGAGAGAGCCAGCGAGAGGGAGACCCTCTGAATCCCTGAGCTTTATATACTAGATATGACATATATGGGATGGAAAACCTCGTTGGTCAGTTTGGGGTCCCCTGTCCTGTCCTCTCCTCCCCACAGGTGCAGCCTTTCACTTTTTTTTTTTTTCAGGAAAAAACTGAATGTCTAGGGAGTGATTAGCAAAAATCAGCAGCCATGGCAAGAGCTCTTACCTCTGCCTTGCCATTCCCTCCATCCCCAGATACAGCAGACCCTAGCAAGTGGGCAAGAGGTCTGGAGATGCCCAAATGATGCAGATATGACAACTATAGTTCAAATAATGGGGAACAGTATAAAATAGTCAGGAATTACTGTTTTGATGGTTTCTTCTCCCTCATCTGTTCATGGTATCTTGGATTCTGCTGTAACACTTCAGACAGTTACTTTAAAATGATTTTAAAAATGATTATGTAGATGTTTGAAAATTTACTTCCATTATGCTGAAAAACTTTGAAGTCTTTTAAAGAAAAATTAATTGTAAACCTTTCCTTCCAGGACACAGTGAAGAACAGCAGCACTTCAAACAAAACCCAAAAGGGCAAGAATCCTAGTCTACCATCCTGATGTCAGTTTATAATAACATTTATAACATTAATATAATGGATTATGTCCTTTCTTGGCTTGTCTGACTGACAGTTGTTCATATATAATATGGTACTTATCACCTGGTCCTTCCATAGTAATAACCATTTCAATTTTCTGAGCCATGTCATCAAAACATACTCATAAGTGTTGATCTCATCTCTGGGAGAGTAGTACCAGGAGCTCCTCCTGAGTTTTATGTCATTTAGAGTGAAAATGAAGCCCAACTGCAGAAAAATACTCTGTGTCTAACTTTATTCCACAGGTTACATAATGGCAGTCCTTATGATTTTAAATGCTTTACTGAAGCCTGTAAAAATTATGTGCCTTTCTGTGTGGAAGCTATTAAAGTTCAGAGATGTCATTATTCTGTATAAACCTGAGAGATGTCAAAGAAATACACAATAGCTGGTTTCTTACAATTACTTACCTTTGCTTTCCTATTTATTTTTTTTTCCTCTTTAATCTCAGGGTATACAGAAAAAAAAAAAGTTTTTGCTTCAGCATTTAAGGTAAAAATTTGTATTTGATGTCCTTGCGTCCATTTTCACTAAGTAAGGTGCCGAGATGCTCTTTTTAGATTAGCAGTTTCACGTGTATCATATTAAAAGACGAAAGAGAAAGGTGAAAATTCGGATTATTTCTAAAAATGGCCCATTTAGCAAGTACTAATGTTGTTTGGGTAGATAAGGGGACACTCAGAAGACCTAGATTACATTCTAATCTCTGCTACAATACTGCTTCACAACCATGTCTGCACTGCACCTCCCAGGCTGTTCATTGACCACGAAGATGTTCCCTACCATCATCTGAGCAAGCAAGCCAGGCTGAGGCCAGTGCTGTGACAGGCAAAAAACAATCTCACTGAAAGGTCAGGTCTGCTACAACCAGCTAGTGTGCACAGCAACTGTACAATTAGTCAACTCAATTCAAGTAAAGATGGGAAGTGCATGAAAACTTGCACCAGCAAAGCAGGACCATCATCCCACACAGAAAGACCACAGTTGCCTCTCCCTGAACACAGGAGGTCATGGCTACAGCCACAGCACCTGTGCAGCTCCGTGCCACTCTTTACACAGTACAAGGTTTCCTCAAGTATGCAAAGGAGAACCAGTTTGGCAACAGACACATTCTTCAGTTCATAAATATTAGAAAGAAACATTATGTTTTCAAGCAAACTGAACAATTCCATACGCCACACAGCAATAGGACATCCCCAATCAAAATAGGGCTATACCCCCACAAACAGGCCTCTGTCTCCCTTAGAGTGATGAGGCTTTCCAGCCCTTGCTCTTTCCCTGGGGCTACACACCAGTGTCTTTCTGGTATGGACACCCCATCTACACAAATTTCAAGTTCAAGCAAGAACAAGCTTATAGCACAGCAAGGCAGCACTGACATACTGTCAACTGCATTTATATTGATGCCTCTGGCTTCTTTCCAGTATTTTGTCAAGACTGCGACCTGCTAATTTTCTTTTGTTTCTATTATTTTATTTTTTTAAATGAACTGGCAAAGCAACAAAGTATCTGCATGTAAGGTAGGGGGTACTGCTGTTCTGTTGGCTGACACAGCAGCACAGAAAGGTGCTCACTTGTCACTTTCTGAAGGTACCTTCAACCTAGTCAATCAAAATGGTTCCTCAGCAACAGATCATGGGCTGGATTTTCAGGCTGGGTGCTGGTGAGTAGCTATTTCCATTTCTGGGCCTGGCAATTAGTTTTGTTCAGCAAGGAGACAAGTAGTTGGACATTTGTCACTGTTTCTGTGAAAAATGTGGGCATGTTTTCTTGGGCTATCAAGTGGGACATATGAGACCTGGATTCCATCTTTCATTAGATCTTGTTTACATTTGTCCACTGTAGATATATGCAGGCTGTACACACTTCGATCTGTAGAAAGGATGTATGTGGAAAAAAAGTATATTTCCTATTTGATTAAGCCATTTGACTTATATATGAGTTGTATACCCCTCAGTTGGTGCCTTCCATACGAGATAATTTCTAAACTATATCATTCCTAAACCAGTGTGATGTAGAACAAAACCACACACTTCTAACCTACGAATACAATCCAGAGACACTTTGCCTTAATTACCTCAATTACACAATTATGACTACAACAAAATATCATACTTCTCTTGAATGGAGACATAAGCAAAATATAAAATATCTAACCTGCACAGTTATATAGTGAATAACACATCCATCATGAGGAAGAACACACACTTTTTTTTGGTATCTACTAAACACTAACATAGTGTTGAATTTTTGAGGAGAGAGAAGGAACCTATTTCAATTTTAGAGGTACATTGTTTAGTACTATCACAAATAAGTAGCTGTGCATGTAGGAACTCACTTAAACGGTCCTTACCGTATGCGATTTGAACTAACAAAAGGCATATTACAAAGCTATTTGAAACAGATATGAAACAGAATAAAATTAAAATACCAATGAACAGTAGCTGCAATGTTTGATGCTCCTTCCAGATAGCTTGTTCTTATTTAAATGGAGGGAGAAAATGCAAAATTTCAAATGTAGAATTGTCTATTTTCACTTGATATAGCTAGAACGTATACAATCTGGGTTTGAACTTTGGTCTTGCACCTGCTAGACAAAGATCAATTAATTAAAAGCAATAAAAATACAAGCAGATTAATAATTGAAGGTGAATTTATGCTATATAACCAATGTACACATTCCATGCTTTTATTATACTTTGTGCTACTACAATTCCTAGCCCACAATACCTTAATGCAGTGCTTCTTCAGATTCACGTTTTCCTCCCATTAGTTCAGGCACAGCAAACCATTCTCACATACCCAGCATTCAACCCCAGCTCTCTGACTTTCAAATCATGCCTTTTACAGACCACTGGGAAGGATTTTGTAGAACACTAGCTGAAAGACACTTATTGTGCAACTAATAAGGAAGGTTTAAATACCATTAAAATTCCGACTTGTATTTTAAAATGCCATGAAATTCTGAATTAAGGCTCTGCCTTACATCCCTGGTTGCACAATTGCACCTAAGTACTGCCAACGGTGTAGTAAGATCACAGGCTGCCTGCAGCAGCTGAAATGCACAGGCACTTTGGACTGCTACAGCTTTTTGCTCAGGCTTCTGATGGCTTTCTTGGAACCCTGGTCACTATTAAGGCTAGAGAAGAAGGAATGGAGTAAGATGTTTAAGCTCTGAATTACTCTGTTGGTTTTACTTCAGCTGCTCATGCATTGCTGTCTTTGAAATCATAGCAGCTCCATGCTCGAGCATTTAGACTTCAAAATTAGACTTGCTATTAAATTGTTGTCAGATGATGAAGGAAAAAATAAAATGATAAAATGTTGACTTTTTAAGCCATCTATTTTGAAAAATGAGAAGAAAACACACTTAATATTTCAGAGTATTCTTTTGAATCACTAATATGAAATTATTTTGTTAGCAGGTATCTTGTTTATATGATGTGACCAAGGATTTTCAGCCGACACATGGCTAGTCTGCGATTTGGATGGGAGCATTGAAAATTAATATCCAAAGAAGCTGCATAAGTAAAATTGAAAAATATTGATGTACATTATTGACTGACAATTGTAAACCTTTCCTTTTCCTAGCTGCTTCCTAGTTTGTACACGAAAATCTTCAAAACCTTTGGCTCTTTTATTTACAGATTTTAGAAGTGTAATTAACTAGATATGACATAGATGCTGTTTAGATGTTGACCATGAGACTGGACTAAGCAATACTAGCATACCAAAAAAAGGGCAGATATTACAGTGGAATTGCTTACAGCCGACAGCCAGCCTGGAGGGAACTGCTCTTGTGATGACTGTCCATGCATGATGCAAACCTCTTTTTTGGTGATGGTGGTTTAGCAACTTCTGTAGGCGGGTATTACATTTTTAATTGATTCCTAACAGCACAATCTGTATCCTTCACTGGTATGTGGCCATTTCACAAGGTTATTAGCTTTTTGTTAGATGTTACCAGAAGGCAGTCCTTTTTTTTTGCACAGATTGATGCCTATTGATATTACATTAGTTCATCAAGGTTACAAATCACACTGCATTGCACTACATTTCACATTTGCTGTATCATGACAAGAGGTTTATAATACTCACTCTGGGGAACATAGAGTGCTTGCTACCCATCCCCTGGATAAATAATTTAAGAAATTGTTTGGAAATCATACCTAATTAGTAGGATCTGGACTCAACAAGTGCCCTTTGATCTAAATTGTATTTGTATTTTGATAGGTATTGATTTTATGAGTAGGAGAGATGAATAATACATTTTGCATTTCTCCACTGTTCACAGCAATAATCTGACAGCAATAATGGAATAACACTTCTGCAATGGAAGCTGCCTCTTTGGGAACCTGCACGCCTTTCACTAGAAAGCCCATGGGGCAGCTAAACTGAGCAGAGTGCCCTGTTCCCTTTTTCTTCCATTGATTTGCTGAATCATCCTGGACAAATCACTCAGCCTCTTAAAGTCTCTCCTTTTCCATCTGTAAAATGGAGATGGGGTAATTCCTCATCAGTCCACAAATGGCTATGAGATATAGGGAGAAAAGGAATATACATCTGTGTCGGTATTATTCGAGTCCTGCCTGACATTACCACATGGAGCATGGGGCAAAGGAGGGAGCCAGTAAGGGAGTCTTTTTGTGGTAACAGGAGAGTCATATTAAACCTGCTAGTACCCATGGTGAAATCATACACCTGTGAGAGCAGCAAGGCAGGGGTGGGTATCACACATCACACTCTGAGCCAGGCTGCCTTCTGCCCCTGCTGTCAGCATTAATGTTCTGGTTATTTTGGCTACTCCCTTCCCTGGGTGAATTGATAAAACAAGAGTAATTTGTTTTTCTTGATTGGATGCTAATCCCTTAGAGCAAGAAGAATAAACAAGGTGTAGGTTGTACCATGCACATAATCCAGGTAACACGCACAGGCCAGTACCTCCTGAGGCAATAGCCATTCAGCATGCAGGTACACAAGCCTGCTTGCAGAAGTGGCCAGGGGCAAGGAATAGAAACAGGCAGAAACATCTCTGAGATTGAAAACAAATCGGAATATATTTTTACAAACACCTTTTTCCAGAACCCCAACAGCTATAAGAAATGCAGACTATGAGAAAACCATAATTATAGAAAAGCTTTATTTTTATTTTTCCATCCAGTGTGCCATCTCCGATTAGAAAGGAAAACTATAGGCTCAACTGCGTGACACAATAAACCATGGCATCAAAGCAAGCATCAAAGCGGCCCCTTGGCTGCTGGTAAACAGTACAGTCATAAGAAGAGAGACAATAAAAATACAATAAGTAGAAATAGCAGGTTTTTTCCCCAGCAAATAAACACCATAGACATTCTTTTAATACAAAGAGAAGCAAGATCAACAGCAACAGCTTTAAATTTGTAAAGTATCATGGGAGAACTGCAAAATACATCCTCCCCAAACCAAGCTGAAAGAGCAGAACAAGCCAAGATGTTCTCCTCAGAACAAAGACATCTATTTTCATAGGTTTCAGACAGTTAGCAGGCTTAATTTTTTTTTTTAATTATCATTTTTATCATCTCTGTCTCACACTAGCTTCAGCAAGATGTGCTGAAATATCTATTAGTGCCTGATTATGCAGGTGCAGTCCACTGTATCAAAATCACCTTATGGTCTTCAAAAAGCAGAAATTATATTTAAGACACTGTATTTGCATATGGACTTTAAAAAAAATAATAATCCAAAGTAGGTAGCTGGGAGCTGAGAATATGCAGCTCTGAAGTGGGGGGATTGATGTCACATGGAAGAGCAGGGGATGATTTAAATAATGTGTGGTGGATTTCCTTGTGATGCTTTTACCTTTTGGGTTGGTTGTTTTGGTTGCTTGTTTGTTTGTTAATAGTTCACATTCTTTTAGAAGTATCACCTGTTAAGGCCTATATTCATATAATCATGAGTGACATGCACATTCTCTCTCTCACCTTTCTAGTTCTAGACAGGTTTAGAGAAATTCAAGCCTGGCAACACACAGCTAAGGTTCACAGGAGCACACAGCTGAAAGCATAAGAATGGAGCTGTTTGAAATTTACTTTTTTTTTATTCTTCTTATCATTAAAATTTAATCTGAAGAATTTTTGGGGTAGGCTCAGACAGTAAAACAACACATAACTTTTATATTCCCAAGCAGCAGCGCAATAGTGGCACAGGGGAGAGCATGTAACGGGTAGACACAGTTTTCCTTCTTATGTCTGCTTTATCCTCCCAGGTGCAATAATTCACTCTCTTCAGTATCTTTTGATAAGAGACAAAAAATATTAATTACCCTGAAATATTTTTTAAGAGGATGAATACTAGAGAAGTTCTTATTTCTCAATATATTTTACTTTCCAAATAAAATGCAAAGTGATTGTAATAAGATTCTCTTTAAGAGAGATACCTCCTGCCAGATACCTCCTGGGTAACTCACTGAGCAAGGTCCAATTCCAGGTGAAGCCAACATGAAAACCATATACTCTTTTATGAGTGCTGAAATGGTCCATGAATCTCAAATAGTATTGCACCCTCTGTTTTATAAATCTTTTATGTGTTTTCCTTCAATAAATACATATATTTTGCTTTTTGAATCTCAGGGACCCTTTTGAGCTGTGCAGGTCTTAGAATCTTAATAGAAAAGTAGCAATATGAAAATAAATGCTTTTAAGAAATAGGAAAAGTCTGTATTCTGCCAAGGAAAAAGAGGTTTTAAAATAAAACACAGGCTTCTGCACTATCTAAATGCTGCATACATTCTGCAGAGCATGCCACATCTATTGACATGCTGTTGGTTTTATATGTCCCAGGATGCATGAATTATTAGTGGCATTCAACATTTTGTATTCCTAGTTCCATAGCCTATAGCAACACTTACCGTCAGCTGTGGTACCAGACCTTTGGCAATGCCTCTTATTGATCAAGCACTGCTCAATGTTTGCCTGCTCAGTAATGCAAAGACATCCTAATTCTCTAAGACAGAAAACCCACCAGTTACTGCATTTGGGATTTCTACTCCTCTCAAGAAATCCAAGACAAAACACAGATTACAGATACCTTCTCCCTATCAGGAGGCAAAGCGATAGCTGTCTTACGAGCTTCAGCTACTACAAAAGAAAGTGATGCACAGTAATACTTAAGAGAAAAGCTGTCCAGATGCTAATGAACAGTGCTAATATGCACACTATTAGAAAAGGGACATCTGGAATGGAAGAAATGTTCTACTGAGAGTCAATCGACTTGCACTGACAGGTTTATTAACTTCTGAACAAAGGACCTAGCCAAAGCGAGGAACACAGAGATCCCAGTAGCATAAACATTATGTCAGAGGTGTTTGAGCACATGGATTTGAAAGAAGGTAAACTATGAAAATTCCCTAAAGACAGCAAGAGAATGAGTTTATGTAAATAATAAAACAGCTATTGCCAAATCACAGGACAGCAGAGAATACCATGACTGTCTAGGAAAAGACCCAGCATGGCAGTGACTGGTTTTTGAACACAGCACACACACACACACACACACACACACACACACACACACACACACATACACACAGAGTCCAGCACCTGCTTAAGTCAAAAGGAAGGTGACCTATCCTTGCTATGGGACCACAGCTCATCAGAGCAGCACACTAGCTTCAGTCCCTGTTTCAAGGAGCTGCTTTATCCCCTGCTCCCTTCCCCCAGCCCACACATTTACCCTCCTTTTGGTGCTACCTCCTTTGATTTATCTCTCCTCCTTCCAGGGAGCAACCATGGCCCCAAAAGACTTACAAGCATCCACAGTTTTACTCCCTAGCACAGTCCTACAGTAATAACAGTTGTAAAACTGCTGTAAAGCTCCTGAGATGGAAGGGGGGGATGGAAGCAGCTTTAATGTGCTTGTGTGGTGAGCATCCTGTCTAGAGTCCAACAGTGCCCTGTCCTAGTGGGTTATGGCTCTCCATGTGGGGCAAGGACCTTACTCTTCTCCAGACACCTGCTGGACCCAACTCTCTGGGCAATGCAGACGTTGGATCTGACCTCTGCAATCCATGCCCATGCTGACTGTGGCTTTGCTCCTTGCTTTCACTTCAGAGACTGTGGCTGCAGAACCCTCCTGGCATGCTCTGCTGGTCTTCTATGAGGGACTTTCACCCAGCTATTGCTTTTTGTCCAGAGCTTCGAGTGCAAGAGTGAGTCTGAAGCACGACAAAGGGTTTTTCTGCTTGCATTGTACCTTTTTCCTCACTATGCCCCATTGTCTGCTCTTCCTGCTTCCTCAACAGTGTTACTCCCACTCAAGCATCACCTAGTGACTTTGTTTCCTGGCTGCATCTCTTGGGAAGCATCATCGGGTCATGAACTATTTCCTCCATACGCTGACTGCATCTGATGCCATAGCACAATGATAGAGTTGCATATATGATCCCAACTTGCTGCCACAAAAAGCCACGCTCCTTCAATTTACACAGTGAATTTTTGTCACTTGAAATACAGTGGCACAGCTCCGCACCCATAACATCTTCAGAGTCACTTAGCAGCACTGATACAGAATATGAATCCAGTTGAGCTCAGCTGAACACAGAAGGTGACTTCTGTTGCTAGAGCACTTTATCACTGGGGTCACTCAGGCAGCATTTGACTAGCAAAGCCTCTTTCTTTGACATCTCAGGGTGGGATCATGGCTGTACATGAGTTAAACACCAGAAAATGAAATTGTTTTGCTTTGCCAAAACATTATATTGGTGATGCTGTTCTTGCCTTTGGAAGGGATAGAATTTAATAGACAAACCATTCAGCTCCTCAGCTTGAAATAAGCTGATTAATGGCAAAATACACTAGCATTCATACAGTCCCACCAGCCTCCTTGGATGGATAATGCCTCTGTGGTCAACTTCTGCCAGAGAGGAATGCGTTCCCTGCTTAGCTCATCAAAATGGTGGAAGATGCAAACTCCAGTCTGACAGCAGTCCTCTGTTTCACAAGGCTTAGCCCAGTGGCCTCATTCCTCTGACAGAGCTGCTAGTCTGTAACATGCAAACCAGCACCCAGATTCAGGCACCTGGTACAACAAGGATGGGAAGGGGTTTTTGCAGAGCCAGAGCTACACACTTTGTGAGACAGAGAGGTTGTCTACAGGCACCAGCAGGACTTCACATACTCAGAAATGGCACAGATAGCATGACCAAAAGCAGCCTTTGGCTATTCATAAAACTAAGTAGCTAAGTAGTTACATATATATATATATATACAAACACACAGACATGCTCAGCTACACATCATAAATATGTATGGGTGTATATACATACACCTATATGGTCACACATGGCATCAATCCTTAATTTTCAGTAAAGAATGCATACAGTGGGTCTGTGCAAAACTATCATGATTCCTACAGGTAGTTTATCAACTGAAATGGGCATTTTACAGCCCTACAAATCCTTGCTTCTGAATCTTTCCCCATTTAGGTAACTGGGAAAGAGTCTAATTTTGACTTACTGATATCAGTGCAGTTACTAATAAAAGCAGACAAACAAAATGCATTCCACTTCTGAAAATACTGGATATAGTGTTTTAAATCCAGAGAACAATCCATAGAGCTGTAGGCCTGTCAGGCTGACCTCACTGCCTGGCAAGGTTATGGAACAGATCATCCTTAGTGCTATTGAGCAGCACATGAAAGACAAGGGGCTCAGACCCAGTCAACATGGGTTTAGGGAAGGTCCTGCCTAACAAATCTGATCTCATTCTATGACTGAAAGGTAGTTGTAGGCAGGTGGGGGCTGGACTCTTCTCCCAGGTAACCAGTGACAGAACAAGAAGGCATGGCCTGAAACTGCACCAGGGGAAGTTTAGTTTAGATATGAGGAAGAACTTCCTTACAGAAAGGATTATTAGACACTGGAATGGGCTGCCCAGGGAGGTGGTGAAGTCACCATCCCTAGTGGTGTTTAAGGAAAGATTGGATGTGGCACTTAGTGACATGATCTAGCTGGGTGTTGTGGTGTTAGGTCTTTGGCTGGACTTGATGATCTCAAAGGTCTATTCCAGCCTCAACAATAATTCTGTGTAAATAAAATAAAATGTTTTAAAATACTTTATGTAATTTGATTTATTTGTAGTTCTGCTTTGAAAGATTAAAAACACCTACTGTATTCCCATTATCAATAATCCATTTTAAAGGGCTGTTACTATTGCTATAGACATATCCACTAAAACCTTTTCTACAGAAACATCATAAAACCAAACTACTTTATACCCAGCAAGGGGTAAAAAAGGAGACACAGACAGGTATGGATGTTGTGCACATAAGTATTTTGGTCAGACTAAAAAAACCTCTGGAAATCAGAGACCATAATCAAACTTCTCAGTAGATTGTGGTTCAGTAAACTACACCCTGAACAACACTGCAGTGAAACCCAGTTATGGAGTGGGAAGTTGGAAGGGTGTGAAAGACAGTGTACCTAGTTTGCCCAGGGACTGTTCACCTGGCACTATAAAGAGATCACAAAGTGGAGAATGGTTTTGAAGGTGCACTGCAAGCATTTTCACACCTTCTGCTTGCAATGTGGTGTGCTTCAGCTGACAGAAGAAAATGAAGACACATTCCTCCTCCATCTGCAGCTTGCTAGGCTTTGTTCCTCTCTTTCTGCCCAACTCCATCCCTCACCCCAGATCTCTAAAACTTCCTATTATTCCAGTCTTTAAATCAATTTGTGTTAAACCATTACTGTTATAGATGCTCTTTCTGTCTTCCTGCTGCTCCGTAGGAAGCAGACTTAGTGGTGCCACCCTAACTAATGAAGGTTTATTTAAGAACAGCTCAAAACCACTAAAAGCTAGAGTCTTGATGCCACAGACCTGGACTCAAGCCTACAACCCCCACCCCAGACTGATAGCTGTAGTCTGCTGTTGGCAGACCTATCAAATCTCTCTGATGCAACTTTACATACATTACTTGCATTAAATTATTATTACTGCACCAAGCTGTCTCCGTGCTAAAACTGCAGGAGCTGCTGGAGACTCCGCCTTTCTCTCCTGGCATTTGTGCAACTGTCACCCACACAGTGTCACCAAGTCAACCACTGCAGGGAGGTTCATACAGCAGCTTGTAAGCTTAACTGTATTTTTAACATCCCAAAAGACATTACTGACTGTGTTGTCTCCCTTTATGGCTTTCCCAGAATATTCTTTATATTCTCTTGTTTGTACAAAATGCTGCCTCTAGGATGTTAACTCTCCCTGCACAGACTCAATTGGGTTATTCCTGTCCAGAAAGGAGCACATGGCCTCCCTCTTAAAAATAACATATTGATTTTAAAATTTCTTTGATGACTTGGAAAGCAATGCACAAATTGGGATCAGTGCATTTATCAGAGTTATGCTCTTTGTGTGAGGGCAGCTGACATTTCTGATTACAAGAAGACAGCATACTGGTCCATCTAAAAGACACTGTAAAGATTTACAGAATATGTGCTCTTAACTTTTGTCCAGCCCAAATTCAGAATTCATTCTTAACAGGTTGGAAATGCTGAGTCAAAGTTTTTTAAATTTAATCTTAGAATCATAGAAATGTTTGGGTTGAAAGGGACCTCTAGAGGTCATCTAGTCCAACTCCCGTGGCTGAGAGCAGGGACATCTTCAAATAGTGCAGGTTGCTCAGAGCCTTGTCAAGCTGTGCCTCAATCCCATCTATATCATTGATAAAACAACCAACCATTGAACACAACCAAGCAAGCCCCACAACAAAAACCTCCAATTCACATTGAGCTCCTGCCTAAGGAGTATGCTGAAAAATTAAGCTAGTAATTAATTATTGAGCTAATTCATGTTTATCCAGTTTTGTCTTTTGTTTCAATGTTTCTACTCCTTTTCCTCTTTCTTTCTTTTCATTCCATTGTCTCTCTAGGATTCCCTTTCTTTTCTGCTTTTGCCTAATTCTTCCCTTCCTCAGCTACTTTCAGTCATTCCTTTCTGTGTGTTTATTCTCCCTTTTGCCTTTGCTCCCTGTTCCTCTCCTGTGCTGTGATTTAGTGCAAATTCCCCACCTAGCCTAGAATTAGCAACAACAAAAAAAAGGCAATGTGTATATCCTTTAGGATCCTTATTCAATCCCTCAAAAAAAAAAAATCCATGTCAACTTTTAATATGCATCAAATCACAGTTCAAAGTTACCACATAGGTATCACTCGAGTACAATGAGTCAGTCAGTTCTAAAAGTTGTGGGATATGGGAAATATATTTTGCCAGTTATTCATGAACAATTACACAAAATTAATCACAACCATTATTTAGTAAGCTGTGTTACATGGACGTTGCCTTTATTCAACTCCCTTCTCTTTAAATACCTATTCAAACTGACAAAAAAAAAAAGTCTGTTGTCTTAAGCACAATTTTCTGAACACTTTTAAAATGCAGTACACTCTTGATTTTCTGCCTTAAGTTGCACCAAGGACAGGGCAACAAAAGCTAACAAGAGATCTCAAAAACATTACTTACTCTAACCATCCACACTACTACCTTTTTAATACTGGGTCGTATTTTACACATCATACTCAACACAAACAGAATAGTTGTTGAGCACAATGGCTTTTGGATAACAACATTCAGAAGCATGAAATTACAAGTGTACTGACAGATTTTTGTCTGCTTCTTTATAGCACAGAAGCTGCTCCTCTTTGTCCCCCACATCCTTTGTGTCAGAAGCAGCACAATGCTAATAAATCTTAGTTATATTTTGAGATTCATAGCAAGGGCTGCAACACGCAGGTCAAACTTAGAAGCATGTTTTATAATTGTTTCTGTGCCAGGCTAGAGCACAGAAGTACAAAGAATAGTCTCTTTGCTTAGTTAGTGAGCATCAGAAATGGAAGTAGCTTTTTCCTCTGCCTGGGATGTAATCCCAACTATCCAGTTCTGGCTGGACTTGAAGGGACCAGGCTCCCCACCCTTGGTGGAATAGGTCTGGGCAGCACTTGTTGCTCACAGCCAGTGAAGATGAAACAGCCCTGCAACACCCACATCTAGGTCACATGGGGAGACAAATATATTTTTAGGACATTTATCATAAGTATTTTTGTGTATTTTTGTACAGATAGCAGCATAACTTTAAAATCTAGCAGTGTCTAGGCTTCGCATGACTCAAATCTGCCACACAACTAAGATTTGGGGTTAGATTTCTTTTTAGGCATTTACATAACCTTAGAAAGTGCTTTGCTCAGAGCTGTCAGAGAGATTCCAGCATCATTACTAAAACATTAGGGAGTTTCACACCCAATGTGCAGCAATCTGTTTGGATTTAAAAATTAGACCATGTTGTAGTAAACAGGTTTGGGGTTTTTTTCCCTTGATCTTGTTTCATGTAATTGTGTAGGAATGACGAGGTGCTGGAGGTTGGAATCCTGCCTGGAAGCACAGTGCTGGACAGGGATGATGCTGCATTGGTCAAACCATGAATCAGGACCCCTTAGCTCATGAAACCAATTCCCTCTACGTTCCTCCATCCACTTGGCAATCCAGTGTCCCCAACTTTTCAGAGGGACTGAGTTAATCCAGAGAAAGGACTGAACTGGAAGAATTTATTTCATGAAACAAACAGCTTTTCTCTTATTAATATCAGGCTTAAATTATTGCACTGTTATATCCTCTGGAAATAATACACAGATTTCCAGAGCTCTAGAATAGCTATTTGGAAAACCATCAGTAGAGATACTGAGAGTTACTAGAGAGAAATCCTTACTTACAGTTTCTTTATGAAAAGCCCTCCTCTTTTCTGATTTCTAGCAACTTCCTACTCGATTCTACAGATATTACATTTGGGGGGGGAAGTACTTCAACTTTACATTAATATAAACATTTACCACTAACATTCACTGCCTTCCTCAGTTTCCTTCCATTAAAACCATCTAGCACCACACTGCGTTTTATGCATATGCAAGAGAATACCCGAGGTCAAGAGCGCAGGGCCCCTGCTGATGCTATTGAGTCGCTTCTTTTCAGAGGGGCGGGGAGGAGCCGCGCAGTCCCCGGGGAGCTCTGTCCAGCCTCCCGGCAAGCCCAGCTGCTGCTGCATCGCCTCGCCGGCAGCATCCCTGCCCACCCAAGCAGGGCCCTGCCTCCCAGCCCGGCAAGGAGCGGGGCGGGCTGGAGCTGTGGCCGTCCCCGAGCACCGCCGGTCGTGCCTCCGCGCAGAGAGCCACGCTGAGGCAAAGCGGCTTCGGCCCTCGGCACCGCACCCCGAGAGGGGAGCAGCAGCGTGGGAGAAACCCAGATGGCCATGACTTCAGCATGGCATCGGCCCTACAGTTTACTGGGAGATTAGGTTGTATCTGTTCACTGCAATAATACACCACCCTAATCACTGAAGCTCCCTGAGCTCCCACCCAGACGTCCAGGCTCCAGGACAGCCCACCTGGCCCTGGAGTTATTTCAAAAAGCCACCTTAGCCCTCTAAACTCCTTCAATTTGCCACACACATCTTGTGGTCAGCAGCATACACAGAGCTATTGTCCTGCCAAGACTTCTGCCTTCCACAAGAGAGGCATTTTTACCCTTTTCCCTTCTGCTTATACAAATAAAATAATGGAAAGAGGGATTGCAAATGTACAAATTGAACACCAGCAAATTCAGTTAGGAAAACATTCTCACCCAGTTCCACTCAGAGTTTTCCACTCTGTTGTACAGGTACTGATAAATGTATGCCCAACTCTATGGTGAGTCAATCTTACATTTCATATCACCAGCTTAATTCAACAGCTAACTCCATGCAATGCTGCATGCAGTATGTATGGACATGTGCACCTGCACACACAGCTACACACACTCACTGTAAAACAGAGCTGTTATTCTTAAACAAAAATATTAATGGAATGTCTTTTCACTTGAGAAAATGTCATATTTTATATTTTTGTATACTGCATGGACAGCATTTAGGTTTTTCATTGCAAAAGGAGAAATTGTTTTATTACTGCTCTTCCCAGAAGCTGTCAATAATAAATTATTTGGTTTTCTATATAATGGTATGTTGAACTATCAAGTATATATGTTCCTGTGAGAGCTAGACAACCACTCTTCCCATCTCTCAGGTTAGATGGGAGCATTCAAATTTAACTTCTTGCACTACTCACAAACACTTTAAAGTCTTTTTAGAAACACTGGAACTCGGGCTCTAATCAGGCTGGCCCAACCCACAGAGCTGTTACAGCCAACACTTAAGTAACACCACAAGCTTCAGAAGGGCAGCCTTGAATTTAGATTGGTTTAAGAAACTTTGGTTCCCATTTTTCATGTTGTCCTAGTTTTCCCTCACTCCCAATATTAGCACAGGGAGCAGAAACAGAAACACAAGCTGTAGCATGCTTCTGTACTTGGTTACCTGAGCACAAAGCAAAGGTGGAAGAGCAAGGACCTGCCCTCAAAGAGGACAATACTGAATTTGTTGCCAGATACAAGTTGAAGAAATTTCTCTTTTACCTTGAAGTAGCTCCAAATCAAAATACAGAGAGAAAAAAGCAATTTAGTAAAACTTGTATCAGCTTTCTCATCATTATTTTCATCTCCTGAATCCTTGCAATAGCTTTAGTAGTTTGGAAAGAGCTTCTCTGATAGAAAAAAAAGAGGTTTTGACCCGGGAAGCCAGTGAGGGCAGACCCCTTTCTGCCACCCCCAGGCAGTGGATCTGTACCACCCTTCATCCCAGCCTCCCCTTCCACTGAGTCCAGAGGACTTGATGCAAAATAGTTCACATATTTACATTTGCATTGATGTCTGACTGAGCGCAGGCATCTAAGAAGCACAAGGAATAGCAAACATCACAGTGTGACCTGTGGGCACCAATGGGGATTTCTCTCCAAGAAGGAATACAAAACTGAGCAGTGCAGGGCCAGCCTGGTGCCAGGCCTGCTGAGTCTGTGGGTAACACACCTACTAACAAAATCACTGCCTCTTCCTGAGGCTGCAATGCCAGCAATGGAACAGCAGCAGCTCCTGAGCCCTGTGAGATGCCAGCTGCTCCCAACACTCTCCTAGAGAGTGCCTGCAGGGGCTTGGTGTCATGCTGCCCTACCACCCCAGAGCCTCTCCCCCCAGTCTGACATGGAGTGGGGATCAGGCTTAAGATGAACCTAACAACATCTTTACCAGGGTAGGGAAATGAAGAAAGGAAGATGCAACACACTGTGGATCCTAATTGCATTTGCTCTGCAGGCTCTGAAATGACATTTAAACAAATACACTATTGCCTTTACTGCTCTGCAGTTGCTATTTACTATTTTACTGGGATATTGTCCAGAAAAGGGATACTAGTATGCCAGCACTGGAAACCAGTAATATTTCTGAACAGCCCCACAGGACCACTGTCTATTTCTACACTGTGAAAAGACAAGCACCAGAGCAAGACAATTTGTGTTCATGGTAGCAATTGCAGCAGCAGTGGGTATGGAGGCAGCCCAGGACTCAGTGGGCACATCTGAGACGTTGCATGCTCTGGAGCTGTGACAATTTACACCAGAGAAAAGCATGATTCAGTGAGAGGAGGGGGAAAAAAACACCAAGCCATACTAAATTGAGTTCTTTTATGAGCCTAAATTTTGTAACACAACTTTACCAGAGCTCATGAGAACCGGGGTAAACAACATGAAGAGGCAGAGCGTGCCTCAGCTCTGTTAATCCACAGAGACAGCAATTTCTGGGAGATGCAAATGCCAGAGAGTAAACAGAGGTTTACGGAAGAGGCAAACCCCCTTTACATAGGAACAGCCCTACTAAAGCCATGTATGTAGCCTAGCAATGCCTCCAGAGACCTCCCTTCCTGCTATAGGCAGCAGCTTAATACTTAATTACACCTCTGGTGGAGACTCAGAATAAGTGTTTGTGTTAGTCAATACACAGAATTATTCTGAATCGTCCAATTTCATTACTGCTTTACTTTTCCTCCCAGTCAAAAAAAAAAACAAACCTGCCATCCCATTTTTGCCTATTGTAATTCCCCCACATTCCCCATAAGGAAATACAGATTTACCTGGATCACATCCCAGCAAAGCCCAGTCTACTTGTCCTTCCCTCTCTTCAAGTAGGAAACATAGGCTCCATGGCCACAGTCAGACCTACTTATAGATTCAGCCTTTGTGAGGAGGCAGAGCAGAGGCTAAACCCAGCCCAGGTGAAGAAGGAACCATTAGTTGCTGAAAGAGGTAGCATCCACCTGGAAATCTGCTTAACTAGGAGTACCTGTGCTCTTCACACCAGCATTTTCCTCTGTGTTTCCAGAAAGTTCAGCAACCATTTCATTTCTGATATTTTTTTGGTTTTCATGACTTTGGCACTGAAAGTACTGGTGGAGCAATGCTCTTACCAAGGTCTTGTGTTGGGGCACCCTGTCCCTGGCTCTGGAGCAGAACTAATGAGGCCACACAGTGTCTGACAAGCAGGGGACAGGGACTGCACCACCAGCAGTGCTGGGGCTGCTCCCTGACACAGGGTCAGCTATTCTGTTCAAGGCCAGAGCGTGAGCTGCTGCAGTCTCAGAAGCTGTGTTCACTGCATCACAGGGATTTATACCATGAGCATTGGGTCCCTGCTTTATTCTTTGCATATGTTGTTTGTTTGAGGTATAGTTCCTGCAGACATACAAGCTGGATGAATATGAATTGTCTTCATTTTAAACAAAAGAAGCACCATGTTTTAGCACCCTTTTTTTTCCTCTCAGATGGGATTTCTTAAATTCACATGAGTTCTGTATTTTCATAAACTGCATTGGCTGGAGTAAGCCGCATTTGAATCATTTAGAGAAGTGAAGATTTAATTTCATGGTGGAATTAAGGTTGACATTTCCTTTTTATTTACATTACACCAAGGGTTAATAAGGTTACTATAACCTTAATCTTTGATAGCTCAACAATGGAATACTCTGGGATTACTGCAGAAACTGGATTTTAACTCTTTAATCCCATTATTGTTGATAACCTTATCAACACTGTGCCCCACCACAGAGGTAGAGCAGGGGAATCTCAGCCTCTACAATCCTTTGCCATGGAGCAGTGCTCAGTTTGAGCAGAAGAGCCAGCGACAGTTGCTTGGTTGATGCCTGCAGTGAGGTTCACAGTTTGCAGTTCAGCTGCAGCGCTGCTTTTAAACTCCTTGTCAGAGATCTTTGCCAAGAAAAACATTGGTCCAGTGGCATATGTTGGTGGAGCAATGCAAGGTTGCTCTAATTCCCTTACTTTGTTTTTGCCTCCTCCCATGCGACAACTACTCCAAGAATCAGACTGCCAGTCTGGCAAGTTGAGATCCAGAAACTTACTGCTAATTACCATGTTTACAATTCCCAACCTGTCTGTTGGTGCCAACAATCAAACTGCATCCTCTTGAGTGCACCAAAAGACACTTGCTGGCAGTAAGCTTCCTAAGGTTCCAGGCTGGCTACATTAATTACTGTTAACTTAATTTTTGAGTATTGAGAAGTAGATTTATTTAGCAATTGCATGGATTAAAATGATCCTTTTTTGAGTGTCAAGGAATAGCAGCTTGACTTATAGACTGTTTACCAACCTATATGTCTTTTATTTGGAAACACAAGTGGTAGCAAAATTATACGTGGCCTAACAAATATAATAGGAAGATGTTTAATAAAAATCACACCAGGAAATGAAAGGTTATGCCTTCCTTTTGAAATATAATAAACGGCTCTAAAAAAGCAGGTTAGATATTTTTTATCACTTCTCAGTAAACATTTGACTGGACAGAATAACCCACATTCTCATGGTATATTACTGAATCAAAGTATTAAATGAATTTTTCAAAAAGGCATGTATTTTGTGAGCTCAGTGAATGAGAACTCATATTTAAACAACTGCAGGGGACAGCCTGAGCAGAGAGGATCACATTTGTGCCCTGCAGGTTGTAGCCCGAGACTCCTGAAGTCCATCTGCCTACTCAGGTAAAATCGACTCAATTGGGATCCCCTTTAACAAAGCACTTGCTTCAAGCCTGCTGGAATCAGCAGAATGCACACAGAGGACCCACATGGGCACCCCAGGACCCAGCAAGAACACAGCACTGAGCAATACACAGGAATGTGCTACCTGCTGAAGGCCTGGGCCCCTGGGGCTGTGCCTGCAGAGCCCACCCACTGCCCACAGCTATCCCATCAGCAATTCCTTTCTAACCTGAATGCAATGGCATTCAGTCTCCATTATGCCAGCCCTAAAACGTTGGTCAAGATTTCACAAGAACTGCACTACATCACCTCACTGAAGATATTTCTTCCTGTTCTCCAGCTGGCATGGAAGTAAAGGACAGAGTGCAGAGCTATCCCAAGCTCTCTGTCCCCAGCATGGCTCGGTGCTCATCAGGCAGAGGGGCTGCCAGCAGCAGCAGCAGCAGCAGCAGCACAAGACTGCCCTCGGCCAGTGCTGCTGGACATGCCAGTGGAGTGTGGATGCCAGCACGGCTACTGCCTGCCAGACAGCCCTGCCCGGGCTGAGCCTGCAATCCATCTCCTCTTTTAGGAGCAGTTTGGTTTGTCACAATCATCTGAAAATTGACATTTTTAAGAGGAACCCTGAAGACAGATTGTAGAGCAGGGCCATGTCCATATCTGCTTATGATAATATTGGTCTAACCTGGTTTCCAAAATTCAGATTACTTATAAATAATAATTTTTATTAAAATTTGGTCAAACTGTACTGTAACAAGCCACAGTGAGGCTGTCTTTTCTGCCCTGCAGTAGATTCTCCACCATCTCACAGAGTCCAAGAGACTAGCCAACCCCCTTTTCTCTCCTGGAAGCATGTCTTGGGCTGCCAGCCACTGCAAGGCTCCCACTCTTACACCACAGTGCTATTCTGTGGAGCTGTAATAGGCTAGTAAGGAAAATATAACCCAGGGGAAAAAAAACTCAAGCACAGAAAAATCAATGGGAGATAGGGGAAGTGGAGTAAACAAAAGAGACAGACACTAAAATCAACAGGTGTTTTGACTTACAAGGGGAAGAAGGAAAATAAAATGAATGAGTGCTTCCAGAGGAGGTAGTCTGGATCTACTCTGGTCCTAAAGCAAGAGAGTGGAAACAAGCATTTAAGAGCAGTTCATTTATACAACATGTAATGAATATGCTGAACAAACTACTAAATGAGGCAATAAACCTGAATCTCAGAGAATGGTGTAAAACTAGTTAAATTGGCACTTTAGAGGAAAGAGATATACAAGGCTGAAAAGGCAAGTATCAGTATGTGGGGATGTTTGGACGTAGATCACGTGGCTCTTGCTACTGATGCATTTTCCCTCCCCAACGCTGCCTGTTCAGCTTGATTACTTAGATTTTGTGTAACTTACAGACATAGTCTAAAGAGAGTTGGCCAATTTCCACTCAATTTATAATTTAGCAAGCCGAGAAGCTTGGTTCTTATAATTTACATAAAACATACATAAAACTGAAAACAAAATAGCTTCAGAGCATACGGGCAAAGTACAGAAAGAGCCACGGAAGAAACAGAGTAAAAAAGGACACAGAGCCAAAGCACTGTCTGGATTGTGCTTTGCTAAGGAAGGGGTGGGGGGGGTCTTATGTATGCTAAACATCTCATAGACAAGTTCTCATTGTCACAGGTATGTGTTAGCACTGGACCTCAGGCTAGTCACTGGACTATCAGCCACACAGCCCTACCTAACCAACGATGCAATTCTGGGTGGGGCTTTTGTATGGCATCCTTTTCTTTTTTCTAGGTAAAAAAGAAATAGAATTGAAAAACCTTATGCAATGACAAAGCAAGAAGGCAGCATCAGCGTGCATGAAGTTAATACTTCATTCCTTCCTTTACCTCTTGCACAGCTCATTTTCTCATGATAAAGGCAGGGAGATCTCACCCTGTGAGTAAGCCCATGTCAGCATGCTGCTTCCAGGAGAGCAGCAAAGGTGCTGAGCTATTGCCCCTCATCTTGGAACCATTTCTCCTACAATTCTCCTCCATAACTGCTGGGTCCTGGCAGAGCCATCAAAGGCATTCTCTGAGAGGAGATACCACCTGCAAAGTGCCAAAGCTGATACTCCTCCCATGGCGTGGTAGGCTCCAAACAGTGCATCTCTCCCCACTTGCCTGACGAGTCATCCTGGCTGCTAACAATAGACTCAATGGAGGCTGGTGAAGCTCAGACTGCCTCACAAACTTCTGGCTGAATTCAGTCATTTCCAGTGAGCAATATATAAATAGATGCTGCCTCGTTATTGTTGTATATTGTGCAAAGGCTCTAGCCACAGATGAAGCTTGCCTGCTTTCCTCTTATGGATGAAAAGCAGGATCCCAGAGCCTTTATGTGAGATCTCTGCACATGTCAATCAAACCACACCAGGATGAAGAGTTTATGCTCTTAGGTCCTCGTTAAATGGCAGCCACGTGGCCATGAGAAACAGCCATGGGAATAAAATGCTGCTCTGCACATGTGCATGTGTGTACAGACACATTTACACTCACACATACCAAAACCACATGGAAACAGAATATTAATGGTCTCAGACTAATTTTTCTATTTCTTTTCAAATCCCAGACAAGGCTGTAGTCTGGGCTACTCTGATACAAATCTCATTTGACATTATTATAAATCACTGATTTATGCTAATGGAAAGGTTAGCCTTTGATTTAAAAAGAAAACCTTAGTGGCTGGCCCAAGGCCCAAGCCTCTCAGACCTTCAGTCTGGGTTGCTGGAGCACATTGATACTTGCCAGCTAAATTTGATCATGAGCTCTAGCAAAGGCAAGC
Organism: Ceyx cyanopectus; assembly: GCA_013401355.1. Classification (NCBI taxonomy): domain Eukaryota; kingdom Metazoa; phylum Chordata; class Aves; order Coraciiformes; family Alcedinidae; genus Ceyx; species Ceyx cyanopectus. Next base: position 62,158 of record VYZU01005077.1, read on the forward strand.
TATCGATATTTCAGAAAGCCATTCCTCACACTTCTGAGCAGCAAACGGCCCATCACTAAGAAGGCCAAACCCTTGTCAGCGTGAGCTGACTTCTGTGAAATGAAATACTGACCTTACTGCTAGCTTCAGAGTTAATCTCAGAAGAGAGGTTTTATTAGAAAAGCAGAGCTATTATTCTGAGTCTCTTTACAGGACACATATTTAATATTTGCATCCAAGAAATGTGGAATACTTAAAACAGAGTGTCAGTTGGTAAAAAATAAACCATTAAAACTCCAGTTAAGTATTGTGTGTGTATGTGTGTGTGTATTTATTTACTTGGTTTGCTTTCCTTGACTTTTGCATCATGCCCTTTCAGCCTCCTTTCTCTTGTTGGAATATTTCCTCCCATCATACCAGGGAGGCTAGAGCAGAGCAGGCAGCTTTGACTCACTGCAGCTTCAGCAAATGAACATTAAATATGTCTATTTTCATCTCTATCCAAGGCTCTGGATTGGTGCTGCATTCTTTGCTGGTAAGAATATACATGCAAGGAAATAATGAGCACCTAAACAAGGAGAACAAAAGGGAATGGTTTTGTTTCATGCTTCCTAGAGCAGGACTTTCAGATCCTGTTTTCACCAAGGGTTTCTATGAATGGCTGAAGACAAATGGATTAATGTCATCACATGTATGACAGGCACATGATGTCAGAACAGAACAAAGAACAATAGGACTTGTGCAGTCAGAAAGGAAAGCACTGTACTGAAATCTTGAACGTAGTTATGTTTTGTCCTCTTCATAAATTCAACTTCTGACAAACGTGAAGGGAAAAAGGCCTCTTTCTTAAAAATTGTAAAATCACCACCACTTAAACTGAGGTCTGAGAAATCTTCCACTGACCTTCTCTGTAGTTCAAGACATACAGGGAAAAGAAAAAAAAAAAAAAAAGGAAATTAAATTATCCTGAAATTTCTCAAATAAAACATGTTGAGAAGGAAAAACTCTTCCATCCCCTCCAACCTTTTTCATCTATCATGAACAGGAAGGGGCAGGCAGAGAGTGGAGGAAAGAAAGTAGAGGAATAAGAATTTTTTTCCTGCAATGGTCATTTGTAACAAACAGATCATCAAGACTGTACTAACTGGTCCTCCAGTAAAACAGCAGGCATTGAATGGTATGATTTTGGATTGCAAAAGATTAGTTTTGGCGATTTGATGAAGAGGTAGCATTGCTCTGCATTTTCTCAGAGTAACCAGGTAAGTTATCACCTAAAGGATGATTGTTAAAGGATGCGTTTCCAAACGATGTGAAGCATTAATGGATCAAGTCCCCCTGCTCTTATTTACCACCTAACTTAAAAAAAAAAATCCAATAAAGCAGTCATTATATTGATGCTTTTTTTTTTTTTTTAATGTTTTATCAACTTCTTGTTAGGAGAACATGAATATTTGCAAAGCTATTGCTATCAGATAATATAAAAGAAGTGATCTATGTTATTTATGTAAATGCCTCTGTAAGATGCAGTGAGATGGTTCTTTTTTTGGTAACAGCCTGCATGATCAAATGCTGTACAGTTCTGGTTCAGAATGTCTCTCTCCATTCAGAGAAGACCAATCACTTAGTGATCACTTTGTCATTGATTCAAAGTGATTTAAAGATAGGCTTGACCTTTGAACATTAATAAACTTTGTGATATTGTCTTGACTCATTAAGAAAACTGTTAATACTCGAAACAAGGTTATGAATCAGCAATTCTTAACATTAATGAAAAGTCAGCTATATTTTCCTAACATTTCATGCCTAATGTAATAATGTGAAAGGGGTGTACGCTACATGCAACTCAGATGAACTGATACAAAACAATACTGTGGTGACAACTGACCTTGAAACAGATGAAAGATTAAGTTTGACTTAATTTGAAACATGCTGAGACAGTAGCTTGGAAAGTTTAAGTAGCCTCTTATGAGCCTACCTCTTTCCTTGTAAAGAACTGTGGAATTATCAGAGCCATTTCAGCTCCACGGAGGTGTGTCGCAGAAGTCAGAAGGCTTCCCCAGACGGCTCTCTTGCTGCCTGCAGTGGTTTGGCCAAACTAATTTTGTATCTCCTAGACAAGGGCTTTCTTTCCTGCTCCACTACTTTAACATTCCTGCTGGTTAGAGAGGTAGTTGATACACTACACTTCTTGATAGCCATGCTGCATTTTCTCCCTCCATGGCTCCTAGGTGTATTTGCACACATCAGGAGACATTGCTTTTCGGCAGACAGAGGAAATTCTGGCCCCACTGAAATAAATGGAAAATCCACACTAGCTTCTATACGAGAATGATTGCAAAAGCAGAATATTCATTTCATTTATCTATGTGGGCACTATTATGCAATTTTGACTAGGTATGTATATTCATATTTATATAAAACTCCTTTCAGATATATATATATATATATATTCAGGGCTTTTATTTTTCCCATCAATCAACCCCTCTAATTTCCGGAACATTTCACCTAATTTCCTGATGTTTGTTTTTAACTGGATATTATTTTTGGTTTTTGATTTTTTTTTTGGGGGGTTGTTATTTTGTTTGGGTTTTTTTGGTTTTGTTTTTGTTTTTTTTTTCAGAAAGCAAACTATCAAATGTGTGGTATTTCAGCCCTGGTTTCCACCCTTCTGGAGTATTCTCCTAGTGCCAAGCTGCAATACCTCCTCACCCGCCATCCCTGGTGCCTCTCTTCTCATCTGCCCTCTGGCTCTGCAAAGCTGTGGCATATTTACCCTCTACCATCACCTCTATAAATTCTGGCTTGGGTTTCACTTTTAGACTTCTTATTTTTGGCCTGTGACTTAAATTTCTTTTGAATCAATGTTATTAACAAGCCAACATTTATAAATAGTTCTATGCATTTCAGATATGTGATAATCAAGTCCTTTGATTTTTTAGCATTTTGGTTACTAAACGATAGCAATAAAAAGCACATAAGCATCATGAACATTAGTCCAGAAAATGTTTCCACCATTAAAGCTTTCAGGAGTCAGATGTTGAAACTGGTAAAAAAATATTATTAATAATAATGAGTGTTATGATTTACCTTTACAACTCTAAATCATGAGATGTTATAATAGCGAAGGGTAATAACTGGGGGTTCTTTTCAGGAAAATAATAATCTTTTAAAAGGCAGAAAGAAAAAGCCTTTTGTGTATGTAAAGATACTATTAAAAGAAAAAAAAAAGCAGCAGCATTAAAATCCAGCTGTATACATTATTTCTAGTGTGATATAAAATTACAAGGAAAAATAAAAAATAAAAAATTGCTGGTTAGCTTATTCTTACAGCTGCAAAGTGTGCACATAGCTATGTGGATGTAGAAGTATTAGAAGCATTAGAGCTTTTCGTTTCCTTAAGAAAACCCTATGAACCCTAGAAGCCACCTAACCTGACACAAAAGGCAATAACCTGTTTTGGGAAGAAATCTTACACTCCCTTCAAAATCAGATGTAGCCTTAAAAGTGAAAAGCAAGCATAACTGATACCAAAGAAAGGCATCTGCATAACTGTACATATCTATATGCAACAGTGTGTGCATTTATTTTAGGCAAATTTGCAGGCAGAAAGAGGAATCACACCACTGGTCACAAATAAAGCACAGCCCCTGTTGAGGTGAGTGGGTGTTGTGCCTCTGTCAGGTCTGGGAGAGTGGAGCTTTTCATATTATACTGCAGCCTCCCTTCAGAGGAATGTGTGTGTATATGTATATATATATTTATTCATTAAATTCAGACATATGCATGTCCTGAATAATAAGGTCTGTAGGCTTAAATATTTGTGGAAAAAGCACCTGCAATCAAACAGCAGTCCTCATTACTTCATTTAGGGTACTGCTAAGCAGAGTGATGTTTCTTGTTACAGGCAGACTCAGGCAGAGCCGTTTCTCTGCCTGCACAGGGCAATAGGGACCAAAGATAATCTTCCTTCTCTCTCTCCCACCACAGGGCATAATGTGCCCATGCTGCTCAGGGGCACAGGCCTTTTGGCAGTCACCCACACAGGGAAGGCCTGAGCAGTCACCGTGTCCCCAGTATGAAGCAGGGTGGGGAGCAAACAGCATCATAGGTGGCTACATGGAGGGGCAGGCCCTCCAACACCTCATTCCAAGCCAGGGTGGCTGCCACCCCAGTGTCCACTTGTCCATCAACCAGCTACACTGCTACAGGGGTCCTGGCATGACAAAGACTTACCTACAGGAGAAGCCTTCAAGGCTACTCCAGTGGATAAAATTACCCAGAAATATAAATCTTCATTGGATTATGGCCTTTAAAAAAAGGCTAAATTCAAGTAATTATTTTGGGGCTAATTCTTTATTTAATTTTCTACCAGGATGCAGATTACAAAAACAATTTTAGCACAGAAATTTTGTATTCTAAATTAATTGAATATGCATTCACCAAAATAGCTCTTAACACACGGTTCGTGCTGCCACAAACCTCATTCAAAAATGTTGTCTTAGGAAATACTCATACTGGTACTACTAAAAATGCTTACTTATAAAATAATTTCATATTATGTCGCACTGTAGCCTTTTAGTATGTTTTTATCTTTTTGCTGTTAATAAAATATCATTACACCATTAGAGGTAGAGAATTTTTAGACTCATTTCTTTTAGCACACAGGATTCACAATGTCTAAAGAAAAAATAATAGGAAGTGCTGTTGTAAAAATCCCTTTCACTAGGGGTCTAATCTTTCCCACAGTGAAATCAATTGGGACTTTGTTTTACTATTACTTTTAATAGTAGAATTTGGCCCAAATACTTTGAATTTAACAGAAGCAACCTCGCTCCCTTGATCAGTCCCATTTTCAGGATCAAGCCCACAATATAAATAGTCAAATAGTCTCTTCTTAGAGAGCTGTTGTTGAGAAATGTCTGCATCTGTCCTTCAATATACATATGTGACAGACCCCAGGAGCTGCTAATGAACAGGGAGAGCCACTCTGAGATTGTGATATGGGAAAACATAATTTTAAAGAGTCCTTATGCTATTGAGCCTCTATACAACATTTTATAATTATTTTGGTGAGCATATCCAGTATTTCTCTAATCGGACCTTATAGTTTCATTCTCTTAACCCACATATCATAGCAACTTCCAAAAGATTTTAGAAAAAAATAAATTTACAGTCATCAAAATGTTAATTTTGACAATGACAAAGAGTACACACATTAAAAATGCATCGGTCCCATCATTAAGGCATTATTCAGCAAAACCAGCTCATCATGATAAACAGAAAGAACTAAAGAAACCAGGTGTAAAGAAACATTTTGCTAAGCTTGTATTTATGGGTACCAGTCCAATCCATACTGCTCAAGATACTCAACCAAGCAAAGAGCAAACAAAACAACATCCTTTATGTGATGAAATGGGGACTCCTGATAATACTCTTAAGTCATGACTCAAGGGAAAATGTCAACTAAAAGCTCAGATCAGAGGAAGGTTTGTAATACAAACCTGGATGTTTAAAATAGCGTTTCCATCACTGTTCCTGCAGCACTTGTGAATGTGGCTATGTTACGGTGCTGAACTGACTATGATTTAGCAGCTGATTGTGTCTTTAAAGCATAATTTAACATTATTTCTGAGGCTGTTGAACATACTAAACTACAAGGAAAAAAATCTGCTTTCAAGTGGTATTAGAGAAACACGACGATCAGAGTGCTAGCATCAAAGATGTGTCTAAAGAATAACAGATCCACACATCTGTGTAACAATGAACATTCCACTTGCTACTGAAGGCAAAAGAGTAGGATTTCCTTTGGCATTTGTTGGAAATAATTAAGCAGACCATAGATGGCCTTTCAATTGCTAAGCAAGAGAGAGACATTCTCCATCGTCCCATCTCACACTCACAACTTAATGATCACCCCCAGTCTGACTTGCCCATGATCATTTTTAGCTTCATCATAGCTGAGCTTGAGGAAGGATCCATTCAAAAAGGCTATCTCATCACAGTACTCTTGGTCTTGCTTTAAAATGGCTTCTGATCTAATTCACTTAAGGCTTTGAAACCTGGTCTCACAACTGCAACTACATGGCAACAGGAGCTGGGATTATCTGGGTGTGTGGAGAGGTCTCAAATAAGAAAACATAAATATGATCACACCTTACTCCTTGTCTTTGCCAGTCTTAGGGGCAAAGGAGCAGATGAAAATAAAGACTGGATTTTCCTAAGCATAGCAGCTGAAAGATTGACCAGGCTTTTAATCAAAGCCCATACCCTGATGCTGAGATAGAAGAGAGGAACAGGTGCACCTCTTCTGTGTTAAGAGATGGGACGTGGTTTGTAAGGGGAACCAACACCCCTCAGTTGTGTCTCCCAGCTGCAAGCAGTATTGGGGGAGTCCTGGGCTCTGGGGGGTGGGGGGAGAATTGTGGGGTCAAAGAAGACACCTTTGGGCTCCAAAACAGGAGGAGGAAAACACTCTTAATCTGAGCATGATTCTCAACCTGAGGCCTCAGAGGCTGACAAATTACATTCAGATGGGTGCTTCCCGACCTGGGTCTGCTGTGCAGGTGGGTTCCAAATCCTGCCCTCACTACTGTGGGATAAGAATAAGGGAGCAATGCAGGCTCTCGAAGGAATCGGCTACAACCTGCTACTGCCCTCCGGGTGGCCAGACCCCTCTGCAGGCAGGGAACGGGGGCTTTCCCGGAGGGGGAGGGCACAGACACGACCTTGCGGGTGCTCGGCACCTCCCCGCCAGCGGGCAGCCTCTCAGCCCCGCACGACCCGGCTGTTGTTGGCGCGGGACCGCGGAAGGGGCGACATCCTGGGCTCCGCCGGCGGGTGCGGGCGGAGCCGGGACCGTACCGGCCCTGCGGGCAACCCGCGTTCCCCGGGTGGGCACCCACGCGAAGGCGGGGCTGCCCGCTCGGGTTCCCCCATCCCCGCTCCGCGAACCCCGCCGTAGAGGTGCAAGGGACCGCGGGTGCCAGGCGGGCTGGAGGCTGCCGACCGTGTGCCGGGGCTTCCCGGACGGAAGGGAGTACCCTCCCCCCGGCCTCGACGCAGCCTGCTGAGCTCTGCCCGCGGAATTCGCATCCCGCAGCAGCCCCGCTCTCCCCGGTCAGCCCCTGCCCGCAGTCCCCGGAGGGTCGGGCCCGCTCGCGGCGTGCTCCCGCGAGGCCTGGCAATCTTTTCCCCGCCCCCCCCCCCCTCCAGCCCTGTGCCTTCTCCCACGCACAGACACAGACACACAAATACGCGGGCATCCCCCTCCGCAGGGGACAAAGCTTCCGAGCTCCCCCGCCCGGGCAGAGACACAGACAGAGTGAAACATTGCAAAGCGTAGGAAAAGATGGAAAAGGTGCTACCTTGGCAACTAGAGGTTAGGAGCCAGCTGGTGGGCTGGGGGCGGTCGCGCTGCCTGCCTGCCTGCCCGCCGCCGGTACTCTCCTCGACTACGCGTATTCTTAAGCAATAACAACGTAATCCGTATTATCCACCCAAGAATACCCGTCACCGAAGAGAGTCAGAAATCTGCTGCTGCTGTTGATGATGATGATGAAAGCGCTGCACCGGGACAATAAATCCATAACTATAACTCCCCTCTAGAAGAAGGAGAATCCACAAGGGTTGCCGAGAGTTGTCGTCCCATATCCAATGGACGCTGAACCTTCCCATCCTGCAGAGGCAAACGAGAGGAGCAGGCGTTTAATACACACGCGTACAGTCCCTCTGCTCTCCTGCCGCCTTACTGGGGTGGGCAAGGTCTTGCAGGCGAGGTGAAAGGAAAGAAACTGAAGTAAGGTTGAGTTTACCTGGTGATTGCCTGGTTTCATCCTGTGTGCTTCTCTGGCATCCTATTCCCTAGCTGTATGCTCCATCAATTCTCTCTGGGAGCTTGCAAGAGATGTCACACGCAGCAACAGATCCCTGTAAAAGAGATGCACGGTTAAGCACGCAAATATTACAAATCTATTTGCATAGGTGGGCTTGGGAGAGGTCCGATAAAGGAGCAGCCACTCCTGAGAGACTTTTCATCTGGGCTTTGGAAATGCATTTTACAAGTCCTGACTCACACTGACTCGACGTGCTACCAAGAGGAGGGAGGGCAGAAAGGAGAGCGGTGAACAGAAAAGAAATCAAAGAAAGAAATAGCAAAGGCTCCGAGCTCAGTAGAGACACTCCTCTGCCCAGGCCTCCCTAGTACCATAAAAATCTAAGGCGAAAAAGACTTCAAAGTACAAATTCAGCGCACTTCGCTCCCTGCGCGTTCCCGAACGGCAGAGACCACTGGCTGCGAGGCGTCGAGCCGGGCAGGCGACTCCGCGGCGGGTGGGGGAGCAGCAGCGGCAGCGCACCTCCGCACCGACACCTGCCGCCTCCCCGGCACATGTCTGCAAAAAGCGAACCGGGGCGGGGGGCGGGAGGGGGGGGGGGGGGGGNGGGGGGGGGGGGGAAGAAAGAAAAGAAGTTATTTCCAAATGGCGCCTGCGGCTCTGCCTGTCACCCGGCGCAGTTCCCTTATCAGCAGCGCTCGTACTTGGGGGATGCGGGAGGGGGAAGCTTTGTCTGATGATCTGCCGCGGTGATAATAAACGTTTATTGTTCGCCAACTAAATAGAAAGGATCTCTGCAACGTCATGGCATAACACACTTCGCCTGGCGATCAGGAACTTCTCCGGGTTATTTCATCCCGGCTCCTGATTCTAAGGACAGCTTCTGTGTGAGTGACGGGGAGGGGGGGAATGTAACTAGACACACACGGTCAAAACCCGCATATAGTAGGGGTACTCCGCACCTCTTCAGCCATGAGTAATTATGCAGCACGCACAGCTCTCATTATCCACCGCACCCGGTAACTGACCAGTTTGTTGATTAAATTCCAACTGAAATGAATACAAGATGCTTGCTTTTTCTACAGATTCTTTCCTTAGCATGAGCCCTTGCCTTCCTTGACATATTACCAGTATGTTTCCTATGAAAACGTACGGGAAGATAAATTTGTTTTGTAGCACAGGCACTTGTCTGAATTTGAAAGAAAAGGGGAGAAAATAAAAAAAAAAAAAAAAAGAAAAGAAAGAAAAGAGAATGAAAAAAAATACTTCCCCAGCCCCATTACTTCAATGTAAAAATTAAAATACATCCACCTCACCCTCCTGTATTTTAATATCATTTTAGGTGTAATTTCCTATATTCTTCTAACACAACGAGCTTTCAAATTGCATTTTAAATGGCAGACTGAAAGTAAATAACAAACACCATCATTTTTCCCTACTGTGAAATTGAAGACTGTAACCCCATTAACCGGCGTTGGAACTCAAATAACTGATGCAGTGGGTTTCCTTCAACTTAAACAAAAGCCGTTTGAAAAAGTAAAACGCACCAAGTCGTGGCAAAAATACTCCAGAGTGGTACACCTAGACTGATATTCTCCGAAATTTGGAGGCGCTTCACAAAGCCATCGAGAATTAGGCAGAAATCCAAACTTCGGTTGTTTGCTGGTTTTTTTTTAATATTAAAGAATACGATTCTCGGGGAAAAGAGGACCAGCGCGGCGCCAGCCTTATCCTCGCTATGTCCATCTGATGCTGCCCTTTCCCTCCCTCAACAGCATCACCCCCACTCCCCGGCGAATACAGCGCCTTCCGAAACTTCCCCTGCGCGGCCCCGCCGCCACGGTCGCCCCGAACTGCCCCGTCCCGTCTCGCCGCACCTTTCAGCCCCCGCCGCGACGGACAGCGCCGAGCACCGGCTCCCCGGGACAGCCCGGTCGCCCGCGCCTCCTCCCGCCGGAGGGTCGCTGCTCTCCGCGGCACCGGTACCCGCCCCCCCCNCGGGGAGCGAACCCCCGGCGTGCCTCCCGCCTCGCACCTTCTCCGCCGCATTCGGGAGGTGCCCGTGGCGGCGCGCCTCGACATTAAATACCTTTGTTCACCGGCTCCGGAAAGCCATGTTTATCGGCGCTGCCGCCCCGCTCCCCCGCCGAACGCGCCCGGGTGTTGGAGTCTCAGCCCGGCGGGGCCGGAGAAGGGCCCCGGGGGGCACCTCCACCGTCTCTGCCGTGCCCGAGGAGGTCGGGGAAGGGGGGGGGGCGGACGGGGACAGAAAAGAGGGGAACAGATAGAGGGAATTAAACAAGCTAGCAGGAGCAGAGCTCTAAGCAGAGCTCGGGGTTGCCACGGAAAGCAAATTTCGGAGGGGGAAATACGGATCCCATTCGTTAAAAGAGAGACACGATGTCTTTCTGTGCGAGAAATTGTTCTAAATTAGGGGGCTTGCTGGTTGGAAGGGGGAGGGGGCGCGAAAAAAAAAAAAAAAAGGAGGTAAGAAGAAAATATTCATGCCCGTGCAAAGGCTCTTTTTTTAAATCGCCGTGAGCTCGCTCCTTTTGCCACCTACCCAAGTAACCACCAGAAATCCACCTCTATTGAAGTGCTTACCCTTTAAATCCAGGTTTCGAGCAGAACTCCAACTGTGTGTAAAACCAGGGTGTCATCTGATGTGATAGGGAATGGGCTCTGGGCAGCAGAAAGCAGCTTTCTCTCCTGGTGCCGGATTACCATGTTAACAAACCCCGGGAAGGGACCCCGGCGCCTCTGGCTGGCCATGTCTCGTTGCTTTCACACATCGGCGGCTGCTCTTGCTTCCCATGTCCCCGGTGATCGCCTCTCAGATGAATGTGGGCTTCCAGAAAAGGAATCGGGGGGGAGAGGAGGGAAAAAAAAAAAAATCGCCTAATGCAATCAAATCGATCTGATCTACACCATCTGTCGCCTGCCACTACACACAAGCGTTAAAATAGGAAAACGGGAGACACTGACAGCTCAGGAAGGTTGTTCTGCAGAGTTCATTTTTAGCAGAGCATAATTAGGTATGGACAGCATACAGTTACCAAAGCTGCTGTTAACCATCCAGTAGAGGATCCCAAACATGCTAATGGTGGATTAATTGAGGAAGATCTGACGTGCAAGCTTCATAGTCCCTTATTCATGACTTCCCAACGGGAAAGGACCAATGCCGTGTGGGACTATGGTAACACAGAGTCAAAGAGCTGCTAAGAAAATGGCTCTGTGTTCATAGCACCTCTCTCTGATAACAAACATATGTCGACCAGAACCGTTTAGCAGGATGGGGGAAATGAAATTTTCTTAGCCAAGGTTAGCAATTCCCATCGCTTGCACTTAAAGACAAGTAAAAAATGGACTGAGGGTCTGAGGCGCATTCAAGTGCCGGTCTCAGGATTCGCAGATAGTGGAAGTAGACGGCTTCTGCCCAGATGGGGGTTAAACCCCATATCTCTTACTTCTTACTGTGACCAAAGTGCATCCACAGCAAAGCTCTAAACATGTAGCGCTGCTAATTTCATCAGGAATGACGCAAGGTCGTTTTAAAGCCAGGAACCCTTTTGACTTTTTCCAGCGGGAATGGCTTTTGGGCGAGACATTTCTGATCACTGAAATTTGACATAATCTCAGATAAATATGACTGGGGGGGGNGAAGGGGGCGGTGAGTTGAGAAGAGACAGAGTGTGCATCCAGACCTGCAATCACCCCTGCTGCCAACACTCCAATTTGCTCGCGTTTTCTACTCTTTCTTGAATAATGAGGTTATAGAGACGTATATGTAATTATTAAAGCAGCATATGTACACAAGCTGCAGACGTCTACAGCAGCCGCGTCTACACACGCAGACGGGGAGACAAAGTGCGCCCGTCGGGGTGCTCTTTTTCACTCCCTAATAAATCCATCACCGGCGGGAAAGGGCAGCTACAACAAATGGGAAGCGCATTTCTCCCCGGCCCACCCCGGCCTCGGGCGGAGGCGTCGGGTCGGCGGGAGAGAGGGGCCGGGCGCTGTCCTCCCTCCCGGTGCTGAACGGTAGCGCCCGGCCCCGCAGACAATGGCCAGGCGCGACGCACCCGTCACCGCCACGCAGGGCGCCGGGCGGCTGCCGCCCCCTCCTCCAAAGTCTGCGCGGTCGCCCTGTCAATCGCTACAACAATTAGGAAAGCTCCCTTTCGTTTCCACCTCGCCTATCTGATTAGCAGAGAATAATAACGCTAATAATACGAATTCAAGCGGCTGAATGTAAATGTTCCGGTAAACAATTAGTGTTTAGGGTAATTTCGGAGTTAACTGCATGCCTCTTCTGGAAGTTTGTGTTAATCTCTACAAAATAAATCTAACAGTTATGAATTAGATTAGCCTTGAAAACGTAGCCTAAAGACAAATCAAACAATTTACTCGATCTTTTGTTTCAATATACATTAATTAAGCACTGCTGCCTACCTACACATCATTCTTTGGTCCCGGCCACGGTGCCGAGCCAACGAGCCCCGCTGCCTTTGTCAGCATTTGCGTCCAACTATTGCCCTCTGCAGGTCAAGTCCCCGCCGCGGCGAGCGCTCCGCCGCTGCCAAACGGGCGCCAGGCATGCAAGGGCCGCCGGGCTCGGGGCCCCCGGGCCCCCTTCTCGAAAAAGATACAACTTTTGTTGGTTTTGATTCTTCACCACGAGGCCTCAGACGTGTCTCTTTAGGAGGGCCTACGAGCGGAGAGAGTCGGCGCTAAGCAGGGCACGGAGTACTTTCTCCGTCTGTTTACAGCCCCACTTCCAACCCTGGCCGCGAGAGCAGAAGACAGAACAAGGCGAGGTACGACTCTGAAGACATGCTTTCTCTCCATACAACTACGGAAAGGTTCAGAGGCGAAGCCTGCCCTTCCCTCGGACGTGCCGAGGAACAAGTCGAGAACCCAGCATCAAGCAGTGCCAGGCGGGTGCCGGCGCTCACGTTTCGCTCCCCACTCCCCACAGCCGGGCAAGTTTTCTCCGGGCACAACTTGAGACTCGCTCCTGGTGCCAAGGAAACCTCCCGAGAAGCCAAGTCGACTGCGACGGCGGTTGCGAGTGGGTAGCCCGGCAGCAGCCCCTCCCTCTATACCGCACCAGCCCTGGCCCCTACCCCAAAAGAATGCTTTCTGCTCCTGCGGGGACAGCGGGAACTTTGGGCACCGCCCGATGCCACTCCTGCAGTCACGTTATGCCGTGCCTCCGCATACATCGGCACCGTATATATATGGCAACGAATAAAATGCTGCACCATAGCAAAACCACCCCAATGTTAAAGAGAGCTAGTTATTGTTACTTATAATTCAGGAGCTTCAGTGTCCAATAAAAGGTGGCCGCTCTCTTTTTCTTTTTCCCACAACGCGTGGTAACCGGTTTGCAAGGACCGCTTCACTCTCTCCCCCTTCCACCTGGGGCCGAGATTATTCACACGGGCTTAGACATCCTCTCCGGCGCCCGGCACTGGAGCCGCCTGCTCTCACGGGCTACCTGCGCCCCGCTGCCCTCGGCACGCACAGATGCCTATTACCGTTAAAACCAAGACGGTCTTTTTTTCGGAGCTCCACGGCGCAGCGAGGCGGGGAGCGATGCTGGGCTGCGGCCAGGGCGGCAGACCCAGTCCCTGCCGCAGGCTGCCCGAGGAGAGAACTGCACCCCGCGCTGCCGCAGAGGCGGACACACGGGGGCCTTTTGTCTCCTGGCAGCCGCCGCCTCGCCCGTCCAGGGGCGGCCCCTCCGCCGGCCCAGCGCCGCGCCGGGCGAGAGCGGCACGGCAACGGATCCGGAGCGGCCCGTCCCGCCCCGCAACTCGTCAGCTGAGGCAGCTCCGCCGCGGCGGGGACTGCGGTAAGACGCTAGCCAGCGCTCGCCTGAGGGCTGGGGGCTGCCAGGGAGGCTGCCGGCGGTGCCGGGGCCGCGCCGTTGCCGAGCCGTGTCAGCCCCCGGCAGCCCCCGTCCGCCTGCGCGGAGCAGCGGAGCCCCCTCCTGGCCACGCGCGGTGCCGCAGCCCGTGCAGGCGGGCGGGGCCCGGGCTTCGCTCGAGGCGCTCCCGGCTGAGCGCCACCACCCTCGACCCGCCCGGCCCCGCCTGGCAGCGGCCGCGAGACGCGCCGCGGAACGGGTCGGAACCTCCCGCCGTGGTGCTTCCAGGGGACGAGGCTCTGGGCACAGGCAGGCCAGGGAAGGGGGAGATGAGCTGGGTCGCCCACCCGCTCCGCGTGGCAGGGTGGGAGGACATGTGGGGGGCAGCGCCAGCACTTGCGTCCTCGTGTTGTGGCAGCAGGACAGGTTGTCTGACCTCAGAAACAGATGCACTGGAAGACTCGGCCAGCAGGCTCTTGTCAAGGTCTCCCCTCCCTAGAGGCTGGACGGGATGGAGGGGCACAGGGAGTAGTACTCTCTGCACCTAGTCTTCATCCACATCACAAGAAAGCCCAGCTATCTGCCACATCCATTCCTACTCTCCTATCCTCAACACCCAACACAAAGAGTTCTACATTCAACATTACTTTGAGCTGTTTCAGTTCTATTTCTACTTTGGCAGTTGAGAGCAGGGAAGGATTACCTGGAAATGTTGAAAAACATCTCAAGTGTCAGGTTGGTGTTATAATCAGGAAATAGAAGAGATTCTCAGAAGAGAGGACCTAAAAAACAAATACATGTGATACAACTTGAGATACGTTGTAGCTGGATACTTCCTTTTCCAGACTATCACTAAGGTGTTCTAGCTTGGTGATGTTCTGGCTGTTACTTAGGAACATTGGACTTGATTGACCTGAGAATCTAGCTCTGGTTTTCTCAGGCATGATATCCAGTTCATAAACTGATAGAGATCCATTTAAAAGACACTTTCTCTGGCCCTACTATTCCCCTCAGAAAGCTATTCCAGAGTCTCATAACTCAGCTGCTTAAGATTTCCAGCCTACATTTATTAGGGGCCCATTTATATCCATTTGTTCACATGCCAATTTTGTCCTTGAACTTAATTAGTTCTGATATTTACTCCCCTTGCAGTGTACTAATAATCCTTCTCATAATTTCTTTTGTTTAAATCAAGCTTTTCAGTCTTGTTTCATAAGATAGGTTTCTAGGATATGGGGATAATCAGGGAAATGAAGATCCTATGAAAACTGGGTTGTAACCAACACCCAGAAATTATGGTTTTCAAAAGGGTTCATTATTCTATCCATTTTCACTTTGACCAAGACACAAGTAGGGAGAATGATTAGCATAAGGTCAGACAAACCACAATTCTCCCGACTTCAAGTTCTTTCGCAATCTATCAGGGACATGAGTTCTGAAAGGCTTGTGGTTTATAACTTGGCATTACATCAATGCACATTTATATACCTATAAATCATTTTCTGGATGGGAAGAATGGCCTTGTAGTTAAGAGAGTACATTAGAAATCTGGAGATTATGCTTTGAACACCAGGTCTGCCATAGGCAACAGAGGTACCTTTGGCGAGTCATTCTTTTCCCACATTTCCCCAGTTTTAAAGTGCAGACTAACACTTCTGTTTCCTTTTCTTTTTCCTTCCCATATACCTACTTGTATTGTATGGTCTCAGATCAAGCATCTCCTTTCTGGGCACTCTAAAGCCCAAATGAGCCAATGACTTTAAAGCTCACATCTGAAAACAGCCCACTCCTCTTATAAAGTCTACTTTAAGGGTCTATCCTAAAAGCTGTTAGGTAAGCACAGTAAGAACTGGAATTCCTGATACCTACAGTCCATTGATTACATTAAAAATGTTCACTGTTAAAAACTAAGCCCAGAAGCAAGCTGTAAAGTCAGAAACACTCAACTACAAAGTTGCATCCTGACTTCTGGTTTTCAAGTCCTTAAATAACTAAGGCCAAGTCAAAGATTTATTATTTTATTTATTTTTTTATTTTTTTTTTTAACCAAATCTCACTTCAGATGGTAAATTTAGATCAGGTAATACAACACCAAATCTGACTAAAACTGGAAGCTCTGACAGCCCCATAACTGGAGTAGTCCTGGTAATAACAAAAACTATCATTGTCCTTCCCCAGCATTCCAAGTGTGGAAGGTTGAGACTGAGCACAGAAATAGAGAGCACTCCGTTGAGCTGAGGTGAAGCAATGATATTTATGGGTGTAATTATCACAGAAAAACACTGGAAAAATATGATTACTGCAAATTGTAACTCTCTCAGATATGTTCTTCTTTGTTAGAAATAGCTCAGCTGAGACCGAACCAATACGAACAACAGACTGGGAGTGTCAGACACTGATTCTCTGGAGGCTGATACTATCAGACCCCCTGAACAGAGCAGGATCCAGCTTCAGCATATTAGAGAGCTGGGTCTCAGCAGCCTGTGCCTTTCTGGCCATTTTTCTCACCTAACAAAATGAGAGCTAGTGTGCTCTGTGCTGGAAAATCTGACCTTGAGCTGCTGCCCCAAAGACCACTGGCTGGGCAGTTCCACTACACTTTTCCAGCAGCAGTTGTAGCCCACAAGTGCTACTGAACAACTTGCATAAGGCACTCGAATTTCAGAGTGCAACTGATGCTGTAGGGTGACATGACTGTGCACAACAATCATCACTTCAGTGGCACTACCTTTCCATTTGAAACTGTTCTTCCTCTCTTGGCTTCAGCTGCTTTGTTTGCCAAATACATGATGCCTCCTGCCGTGGACACAGCTACACATGGGACCTAGTTGGATAATCAGTTCTGCAGAAGGAACAACAGCAGCCCGGAGAAGAGCATGAGGCCAAAACCATGGGGCATGAGTGTTGAGTCTGAAAGACCTTAAATTAAATGAACTGTAAGCTCAGCAAGCTTAAGGAGAGATGGTAAGGAAGATATAGATAAGGAACACAACCCTCAGAAAGACCTGATTGCTTCAGCAGCAATTCTGTGTGCCCTGTATGCAGAGGGGGCTGACCATGGCTTCTGCATGTTCAGAGGGCTTTTGTATTTATGTGATGTCTTAGCTTCATGTGAGTCCTCCCCACCAGGGTGGATGTTGTCTCTCTCAGTCAATTATATTTGGGGAGTGAATATCACACTTCCATGGCAGAATTTTTACATGCTTCATGCAGCTAATATCTTGCAGCTGATGTTTAGAAGCAATAATCAATATTGTGTAAAAACAAACGCATCACTTAATAAAGTAGTTTGCTGCTATCATTTAAATGTACTTACCCCATGGATCAGATGCACCAAAGAAGTTCTTCAGGTGGCTTGAGAGCTCTGTAGGTGTTGCTGCTCTCAAACAGTCTGTGAGAAGAATTATAAATGGTATTTACCTTTTAATTAAACAAAACACCTTGCAAATTAAACACATGCTCTTGCACGTCAAATTTTAGTTAACATCCATTTTTATTGTGCATCCTGTGGCTCTCTGACAGCCTATTAAGTCTACAGCCAAATCTGAACACACATTGCTGGTTCTCTTTCCTTTACATTTTGGGCATCATGTGTTGGATTTTATCATATCTGAGAGGAAAAAAAAAATCTGTAATTGACTGCTAATACTTAAGCTGATCTACTGCTTAATATTCTTGTTGCTTAAAATAAACAAACAAATAAATAAAACAACAACAAGAAAGCCCCAACCCCACAATACATTGATGTGTCCTGGCAATGGCAGAGAAGCAGTTTTGGACACTTGTGTGACATACATCTTATTATCTTATGTAGAAAATTTAACAGTGAATGGCAAAACACCTTAGAGGGATTTAAGATTATGATAAAGCAAACAGCTTTCATATGAATGCAGACCCTACTTCCTAACAGCTACAAGCTTTTATTACTGGCATCCTTGTAATTTGACATTTAAAATTCACCATAGTGCTGAATCTCTGTCATTTTCTTACTGTCAGGTTCTCTATCTATGGATGTTCTTGTCCTTTCTAATTAGTATATGTATTTGAACATTTAATCTCATTTTGTCTCCACCTTATTATGTAGTTACATATTGATCTGTTCTGTATCACCAAAAATGCTTTTGGTAAAACATGTAATTCTGTGTTGCTCCTCTCTTTAAACAGGTGTCTATATCTTCTACTTTTTGGGGGGGCTATAAACTCATTTTAACCTAAACAAAAGCGTTCTATAATTTTATCATTAATTCACAACAGATTTAATAACAGGTGAAAATGAATACTCAAGATTGTATTTCTATATACACATACACTACGCATAATTTATTGTGCGTAGGATCTTCCTCATAGGGAATGTCAAAGATCTTTTTGGAGGCATTGTTGCCTTTGTGGCACTGATAAACATTACATGTATTTTATCCTAGGAGGAACAGTACAGAAGCATTGTAGAACTTGCTTAAGATAAACTGAGAAAACAATGAGACAGCTGCAGCCAGAGAAAGCTCCAAGGTCTTAGCACCTGACCTGAAGCCCACTGAAAAACACAATCAATATGAAAAGCAGGTTGCATGAGCAGGCCCCAGTTCCAGGGAGGACCCTTCATCACTTTCTCATCAATTTGCATTAGCAACTGAGGCAGTGCCATGCCATCACCTGATATTCCTGTTTATTAGTTGACTTAGCTGAGATTTAATTCAATTCAAATGAAGGCCTTTCAGTATAACATTGGAACAGACAATGAGGGACACCTTTTAGTAATGGTCATGCTGATACTGAAGTCAAAGAAAGTCTTTATTCCAATGTTTTAAATGTTATGGCTTCATATTTAATAGTAGTACTGCATAAAGCACAGAATAAAAAATAATAAAGCAACTGCTATTTGTGTAATAGAATTAAAACATTTCCTCTACTTGTATTTAAAGTGATATCTTAGAGATTAATTCAAAGCAAACTATTCACATCTTTCAGCTGATCGGGGTAAATGTATTCATACAAAAACTGACAGCCATTTAAAATGCTTACAATGTAACTTGTCTTTTTGACAGATATCAGGTTTACTTTGAGAAGAAAACAAAACACAGTAGCAGTACAAAAAAAAAAAAATAAAAATTCCACAAAAACCCTCACCCATACAGTTTAGAAAAGTG
Organism: Ceyx cyanopectus; assembly: GCA_013401355.1. Lineage (NCBI taxonomy): Eukaryota > Metazoa > Chordata > Aves > Coraciiformes > Alcedinidae > Ceyx > Ceyx cyanopectus. The sequence continues at coordinate 80,985 of VYZU01005077.1, forward strand.
TACCATAGTGATAAAGACTATTTTAATGTAAGAGTGTGCAAAGGGATGTCAGTCCATTGTTCATATTGGTAGTTGAGTGGAAAGACTGGGATTGTTACAAGTGATTAGCTCTGTGCTGATGGTCTCAGACTAGAGGAACTAGAGGCAAGCCCTGCACTGCCTCCTCTAAAGTTTTCCCCCTTTAGTCGCACAATACTTTCAATGGTAAAGAAAATATGTTCAGGCCAGCAACTTTCACAAATTCTGATCTTTACTTTTGCTGATGTGTAAAGCAGATCTGTGCAGCAGAAGAGAAATCTTGGTTAGGTTTTTTTTTTTCCTTGGGTTAATTATTATCTGCAAAGTTTCACTTGATTTACAGAAGATTAATGCAAGAAATGGAAGAAACAGCTTGTTTTTGGAGCTCTCTAGTTTGAGCAACTTTTTCAAGTTACCTTATTAGTTGCTTCAACTATCTTCTAAAATATAGTGATAGTAGCACCTATTAAAAAAATGAATTTGATGAAAAGCTGCCCTGGAAAACATAAATAGCATCAAATGACACCCAAGTATTTCTAAAAACAAAATGGAAGACAAATAACTCATTTATGTGTTTTAAAATAAAAATAAAATATACGCAACATATTTAATATTAATATTCTCACTATGCTTTTATGTTAATCTTTAAGAACCACAATAGAAATCCCTTCTCTCTCAATTTCTGACTTAAGAAAATTCTTATTCCATCAGTGAGGATTTTCAGTATGTAGAAAATAATTAAGGATTTTAGAATACATTACCTAGGTCAGAAGTGTCTTTGGAAACAAGACAAGTCTGTGAATTTTCAGCTTTTTTCCATGGCAGCTGAATACAATTTGGAGAGTTTTCAAATGCAAGCACACCACATTGCTATGGTCATATGCATGGAAAGCCATGGCACAGCCTTGAGGAAACAGACAGAAAGAGTACATATTCATGGTAAATGTTTAGGTAGTGTAACGAGTAAAAACCTCTTTCACACACGTGAAACATAATTAAAAAAAATAGATTATTTTCTAAGAAAAACTAAGAGTTCAGTCTGTTTATTTTGCTTGGTCAGGTGAACTATTGCCATTTCTAAAATCTGAGAGTATGAATTTCCACTTCCAGCATCCTTAAATGTTCTTCTTGTATTTAGTAAACCCGAATCAGGCTATGCAACAAAATTACCTCTCTTGTTCTGCTTTATTAAGGAGGATCTGTGCTTTGCCCGAAGGCAGGCAGGCTGCCCCCCCAGGGATCAAAGAGGCAGGCTTCTCAGAGAGGGTGCCTTAGCTTTGGTCTGCAGTACACTTTGTACTTGTGAACATTTACATACAGTATACAAGGAGTGCTGCAAAAGAAAGTTCACTAGTATGAGCATATGTATCATTCTCTTTGATATATATCTTCTATTTTCTGATCCCATTACTTCTGATCAGGTCTAAGTCATATCTAAACAGTCAGTCCAAAGGGAAACTCCCTATTTATAGTCTGGATTAAGAGCTTTAACAAAAGGCAAGGCAGAAAGCTATTCATTTACTATATAAGAATAAGAACTTCTTTGTATTTTATCACTTGACAGCATCTTCCAAATCTTTTTCTTTTCTTTTCTTTTTCTCCAAACATGAAGCAGAATGGGAAGTTCCCATTTCACAGCATGGATTGAGAAAAGAAAAAAAGCATTGTGTGCAACTTTCCTTTTTTGTCTCTAATGGGTTTACTTTTGCTTCCCTCCTCAAGGCTCCTGGAAGGGAATGTGTTCACTGTGCTGCTGCCTAGTTAGACCTTTTCCCAAGACTTCTCTTAAGTGAGAATTTGGAGGAGAACAAGACTGAGGGAAGAGGGGAATTGCCCTCTAACAATTGAATTGTTAGAGGGGAATTGCCCTTAGCTGGACCAAGAACCAGTGTCTCTCCACAGCACAGTTAAACAGGAGAGATTCACCAACCACTGGTGGAAGGGGCAGGTAGTAGAAAAATAAATATGCAGTGCTACAGCAAGAGAGAATGAAGCAGAAAAGTCCAACAGGATCAATAATGCAACTCATGGAGCGAGCATAGTGGGGACTGAGACAGCCTCTTCTCTCAGGCAACATCCACACAGGACATCCTACCAGAGCCTCCCTGAAGCAAACACTGTAAGTCCCCAAACACTCAGCAAGAGAAGGATGAAAAAGGATTGCTCCATCTTTGGTTATTTGGGGAAAGGGGCAGAGCAAACACAAAAAGCAATTACTGGTTAGTTGAGGGTAATAAAAACTTCATATTTTTGAAAGATTAGAACATTTGCTTGAATTAAAAAAAATAATCTATTATTTACTATAACATTTTTTGAAATAATATCTTTCCTCTCAAAATAGTCAAAAGGAATCATTTTGATAATTTATGATTATTCATAATAATAAAAAGCTACTTTTTAATAAAAAGACACAAGTAGAATTAAGCTTTCTCTTAGAAAAGTTGTGTTGGAAGATTAATTTTTACAAAAATTTTCACAGTTATACATCTGAGTTAGGGAAAACAGGAGTCAGTCAGATCAGAATGAAGGCAGAGGCAAAGCATTACCTTACAAGCCTTTACTCAGACTTAACTCCCACAGTTTGTCTCAGATTTGAGGACGCAGCTCAGGTGGACTTCTAAAATTAAAATTCTCATTAACTTTTTACTCCTTGCAATTTTCCATGATCCAACTTACAGGTTGGTGAGCCCTTGCTGGCACCCAGGGCTCCAATCTTAGGTCCAAGGCACTTCCTGGGCATCACAGCCTTATCTACTCCCACTGCCCCACACCAGCACTCAGTGTTTGCACGTACTTGCTATGTCTCCTTGAAGCTCAGTTTCATGGCTCTTCTCATCACTCCCAGTATTTTTCTTCACCTTCTGGTAAGATTTCTCTGCTCCATGCTCCACCTTAGCAAGCAAGTTTGATCTGAACACTTTCCCTGGCTAATGGCCTTTAATATGTGTAATAACCCAAATCACCTGAGTAGGAGCCACCCAAGGTGAATGATCCCTCATTACCTCTAGTCTTGGAGATGGATAACACCATCCTGACAGCTCAGGGTGGGTTTCATCTATACAGACACTTTCATGATAAAACAGTTAATCATGTCAACCAGCATTTTTCATTAGTACATCAGTGTGGGCAGGCCATTTTTAATAACATTAATTTCTCATGGGTGCCTGTTTGGTTCATCCTACTTACATTCCCATGATTACCTGAATTATCAGTTTCAGAGACTGAAGGGAACTTGTTCCACATTTTCCCATTTGTTCTCAATTCATCACAGCATTGGCAGGGATTCTCGAGGCATTTTGTTCTTATTTGTAATGTGGTGCTCCAGCAAATGTTATTTAAGAGAAGCCCTGGTCTAGCAGGAGCTTAGCACATGGATACTGACCTTGTGGCCACCTGACCTCTTTTAATGGCTCATTACTGTTGTGGCATTTGGTCTGTTGCTCTTTATCTCATTAGATATAAGGCTGATACTTTGGAAGCCCATGGTATGGGGTATTGGGTACAGCAGATATTCCATATATAAACACACTTTACTGCAGCTGCAGGGAATTGGCTTTGATGGCTCAGCTTGTGTCTCCCCATGTGAGGTCCCCAAGGACCTCTCCCATCTTCCAGCAGAGATAATGCAACACCTCTTGCTTATTCCAGTAGGAGATACATCAGTCCAAGAAGAAAGCATCTCTTTCTCTCTGCTTTCCTCTATTCAAGCATGATGAGCTACATGACCACTGCTAGCTCCTTCCCCAGAAATGATAGCAGAGAATTTAATCTTATCGCACTTTTCCCCTCAATGCAAGTTCCACTAATATGTCACATATCTTCTCTTTTGCCTTTCTTAAAAGTCTCTTGCCTTTTTACAAAACAAGAGGTCTCATTAGTGCTTTTAAGTGATCACAGGCACTGCAAAACAAGGCAGTGCATTCCACATTAAGTCAACATTAGAGTGAGGGACAAATACAATCTACCCAACAGATATTTTATCATGAAAATTATTAAAATTCATAGCTTAGAGGTGTGAATGCTTCTTTAAGAAAGGTACTTATGTTATCCCCAAAATAGCATGAGTACCATGTGATGTTCCAGTTGCTATGGTTACCACAAATTTGTTATTTAATAGCAAAGAAAATAGATGCACAAAACATGCTAATTATAACTGGTACAAATTTTTCTAAATGTTTTATATGAATATGCATGCATGTTTTATGCATAAGGAATAGGAATGCCCTTTTCCAAATAATTCTTCAAGTTTTTAGGCACATTTTAGTAACTGGTGGGGAAGTACATTGTTTGGCTTTCAGCAACAGAGGGAAAGGAATCTGAAAAACTGAAGGTGGGCACTTTGTCTAAAACAATGCAATGTTCTATTCAAATAGCAGGAGAATCCTAAAAAATCAAGTTGTTTAAATTTGTTGAACCCTTGTACTTTTCCTGGCTTCATTTGCTTTGTTTCTTCTTTTCTATGTTGAAAGGATTGCCTTTCTGGATTGAAGTCTCTGAGAACCAATTGTAGGACCGTTTGAAGTTGTCTGTTATGAAATTCTAATGTTAATATAACCCAACAGCAACTGAAGTGCTCCAGTCACTGCTGGAATCGATACCACTCAAGACAACTACAGCCTCCCTCTGCCTGAAGCTGCTGGGTCCCGTGTGCGTGCACTGCTGCGTTGGCTCAGCAGGCTGGGCCTGGATGCTTCCGCTTGCTCTGACTGCAGGCTGCCTTTGGGCATGCATATTGTGTCCTGAGGTTGCCCCAAAGATGAAGGCTCCTGCTGCAAGGTCTTGGGGGCCTCCACTCGCTGGGAGCTCGGGTGGCACTTTGCAGAAGCACAGCCTGCAAGAACAGCATGGGAAGATTCTGCTGTCGGACTTGTGAGTATTGCAGGGAGAAATACACAGGACCAGCTCTGGTCATGCAGAGGAGGGTTGCATCCCCTCTGGAACAGATATGTATGACAACAGATCTCTTATAATTCTTCTTTCCTTTCTGTTCTTCACCAAATATTCCCAAGATAAGTCTGGGGAACACAGTGGGTGCAATCTTTAAGTGCTGGAGCTGTAAAACTCTGCAGGCTTGGCAGGGTCCTGGGGAGGAGCAAGAGAAATTTCATTCCTTTCCTTAGCCACAGTGAAAAGGCACTCAGTCCTAAAAGAAACAAAGATGTGAATTTCAAGGAGAGAGCAACTGACTTGCAGCTGATGCAGGAGAGCTGCAGAACACTTGTGCTGGCAGCAGCATGGCAAATGGAGCCAGATGTGGTTTGCAGCACAGCCAGGTTGATGCCTCATAGCCCAGTCCTGGGTAGCCCCGACTGCTCATCCCATCTCTTCCCAGTAAAAGGGGGATGATGCACATGCCTTTGGGGCAGGAGTATCATATGGCGGACTGTGCTGCACTTGGGGGCCGTTACTGAAAATGTCACCACTGTCACTTGAAATCAAGCCCTCTCTTCTTGTAGATGAGTTTATCTCTTTCCCTACAAGGATGCAGCAGCCACAGGCAGAATGAAAGTCGTGTGCATGTGTTTCACTGCCAAATGGAGACACTTAATGACATGGATAGCAAAGGCATCTACTTATGCTGCTGTTTTCTCCCTTTCACACCCAGAGCACACACTAGCTGGCTGCCATATTTCAGCTGTTGCAGTGTATTAGTGATACCAGATGAAAAAAACCTTCTCTGTAGCTTTCTATCATGCTGTGATTGATATCAGCTGTAACAAGATAAAATGTTATGGCACTGTAATGCTGCTTGATGCAAGGTAGTCTTTGATCTTTACCATTTTGCAAAGATTATAATATACACTTATCTTGATAAATAATACCCTTTCACCAGAGTCACAGAAAGTGGAAAATTGTCAACTAAACTTTTGAAAATTCTCTGGTGAAGATGTTAATATTTATAAACAAAGGGCTAAATAATAAGAAAAAAATCCCATTTCCAAATAGATACAAATAACAGTCACCAGTCCTTTTGCCCATTTTCTGTGCATGCAAGTACCTGACACAGGCAACATGACAGTCGGTTCCTGGCTGAGGCACAGCAGCTGTGAGAGCAGTGAGGGGTCTGGGGATGACCTAACTTGCCTCACACAGAAGCAGAGGAGATGCATAGGATATTTTCCTATGTCACTAAACTGGATGGTTGTAGAGAAATTTCACCCAGAGAAATTCAGAGCTATGTGAGCCACACAGGTAGCAGTGCTCACTCACTTGCCTGGCTATGAAGTGGGCCCTTAGACAGGGATCGAGGCTTGGCTTTTCCAGCCCCCCAGGACAAACAACAGATGGCATATGACATCCCTGACACATTTTCTTCAATTTACCACTTGAGCTGAGCTGGGATTTAGGTTTCCAGATGTCTTTTTAAAGATGTTCAGAAAGATAAAATTGTCATTTTATTGGTTTTGTTCTGCTTTTTAATTTGAACCATTATTTGTGTGGTGGCAGAAACAAGCAAACCCCAGTACCATAGCCATGAGAAGGTGTCCTCATCAGATAATAATTTATTAAAACATTTTAACCACCTGGTATAACTACAATTGCCATCAGAAAATGTCAGGTAAATATGTGTTCCCATCAGAACACAGTCCACCTCAGGAGTTTTTCTTTATTATTATTGCACTTTCATATATAGTGCAGTGCACCTGAGCACGACCCACATCCTTCAGTGGGGACTTGAGATGGGAGCAGCATCTCAAAAAGGTGGACACAACCCTGTATAGCTTTGCATAGCTCAGGACTGCTCATCTCTGATCACAACTCACACACAGTCTGGGAAGCACTGCAGCTTTATTTCATTTGAAGCTGAGCAGCCTTTAAGACAAACCTATTTACAGCTGAGCTCAGGTTTCTGGAGAGGGTTTGCCAGTGGTGTCTCCAGGTGACGGCTGCACTGGCAATGGGCTTTAGTTTCCAAGGGTATTCTGCCAAATGCATGAAAGATTTTGCATGGCAAGAATGGGGTGTAACTCCACAGCCATGATTGTTTTTCATGTAAATGTCTGTTTTGGTTTGTGCTTAAATGATTATCTGTCATTGATTTGTGTGCCTAACTACAACCGCCTTCAAGCTGTTTTCAATTATTCTGTTCTCAATACGATGTGATCCCAAGGATTAGCCATACCGTGTGCCACAAAACACCTTGCAGCAACAGAATCATAAACTGAAGAGGATAGAAAGGATTTTAATGGGAGATTAAAGGGAAGAAGTGACTCACTGGATGAGAGAAGAGGGAGTGTGCAGGCTTTGACTGCAGGAGAGCTGCTTCATGATGCCTCCAAGTACACTGAAGACCCCAGGTTAATATAATAATTTTTCTTTCCTTATCATGCAGGTTGCTGGTAATGATTTCCTAATTAAGGGCACATTTAAAAACAGGGTTGAAATGAAGCTTATGTTCTTGCTTTGCACTAAGAGGAGGTGGCTAGTCACAATGTAACATTATACAGGTCTTGTTTCCTTGCCTGCTGAATTCTCTTTGTAAGATTTGTGTGGTTTCTTTTTCTGTATTTTTAATTGAAAATCTACACCTTTGGGAAGAAGGTGTATTGCTCTTTGGAAGTCCTCTATTTCGCTGATATTTTAAGAGTAAACAATGTTTGTCTACATCAAACCCTATGTCCTGTACAAGGGAGTATCCTGAACTCTCCCAGAACTTGTACCTAATGTGAGGCACAATGCTGCCTGTCATGAGCTGCTTTAAGGCTTATCAGATAGGATCGTTAGCACACTCTTTCAGCAATGAGGAGCTTAGAATGCTTCATTGCTTCTCTCTACACCTACTAGTAAAAGTCTTCATACACTTGGACTAAGATCTTAATTGTTGCAAAGTAATTAACTATGTACACTTCTTCAGTAGCCATTTGTGACAATATCTATCAACTGGGAAAATGTAACTGTTATTGAACTTTTAAGAACAGCCATTAATATTCTGACTTTAAACCAATTTAAATATTTGAACTTTCTGAATGCNATGTGTTATCACTATCTGCACTCTGCTATGTATATTTTAAAACATTATGAGTGCATAGGTACATACACAGCACTAGTTTACAAGAGATACCATCATTAATTTCCACAGAGCTGTATGTTTTCATGGGCTTTTTAACCTTTTAATATTAAGTAAAATAGCAACTACAGCACTTTTCTATATCCTGGGAGTATCACAGTTTTAAAAGATTTTTGTTAAAAACACAGAAAATGCTACAGCAGTAAAGATCAGGAAAATGAGGTACAAGGCGTAGGAGGGTGAGTGGTGGATTCCAAGCTGATCTCCAAGAGTTGCTTGGGCTGAGCTGGCCAAAGCCCCAGCAGGAAGGTACAGTGCCAGCTTCACCACAAAGTGGGAACTTAGACCTGCTGGTGTCTGCTGTGAAGCTCTGGGCCTGGCAAGGCTCAGCCCCATCACACCAAACTGCTTTGTCTTCATGTGGTACCCGTGGCTGCTCCTGCCCATGGTCATGGGGGAATGTTTCTGCCTGCCCCAACATGGGCTTTCTGTCTGATCAGAGTTTCTGGGCATCAAGAAATCTGATGACAGCTGGCTCACCTTATATAAGAAAGCCTTTTATTTATCTTTTTTCTTTTTTTCTTTTTTTTTTTTTTTAGGCCAGTATTCAAAAATCAGTCAGATCAATTTAATCTGTTGAATTCTTAGCAAATTCAAGTAAAATAAGCAAGTCTCCAAAGCAAAGCTAGACTCTAAATGCCCTAGTACTGAATCTATAAGATCAATAAAAACAACAGGGATGTCTGCAGTAGCTCTTGCAGAACACAATGTAGTTGAGTCTCAGGCAAAGCATTTCTATAACTAGGCTTTTCCCATGGCACACCGTATCCTTATAATAATGTCTTCAATCTGTTCTCTAACTTTCAATAATAATAAGTTACAATGAAGCTCACCCAAATGAAAAAAAAAATAAATAAATAAAGTGTGCAAAGGACCAAGCATCCTCATAGGGTGGTGGCAGAATACAGTGTGAGACAGGATTTCTAATCTGACAGTCTACTATTATCATTTCACAGGGGAGTTGACAATTATTGTCCAAAAAAAGAAGGTCAGATACCCCTAGGTGCATCTCAATTATGCTGATTAGGTTCAACATATTGTTCGTTTTAAACTGAAAATTAGAATTAGAGAGACAATTAATTGAAAGGACATGGCCAAATAGATAAAGTATTTGATAACCTGTTCAGCAATGCTATCTGAGCTTCATGATGTAGGATTGGAACTTTTATGTTTCAAACTCTCCGCTTCCAGTTACCATTTAAAAGAAACAGCCTTGTTTTGACATGGTCTAAAACATACATTGATAAAGCAGAATTTCCCAAAAGCAGATAAATAATCCCGAAGTTGTTTTGACATGAGTGAAAAGGCTGGTACAGATACAACAAAATAAGATGAAGATATTTATCTTGTGACTTATACTTCTTGTTTAGAGATAAAGCCTGGGATGCATTAAGGTCCCAGGGAGACATGGTAGGTGGGAGGCAGCAGCAGGCAGACAAACACACCCTCGTGGAAAGTGGATTAGAAAAACCACTTCACGAGGACCAAGTGAGTGTGCATGTACAGCTCTTGAATCAAACCTCTGGGCACCCAGCTCACATCTGCACCACAAGAAAGCTGCTGACACCAGAATGACTAAACACTGAAAGAGCTGACAGACAGTAGGAAAGAACAGAAAGGGATGGGAAGAGACACTCCTGCTGCTGGTGGCAGTTCCAGCCACGTCAGCTGTGGTTCTTGCTTATGCAAAGCTTGTAAGACATGCATGCAGAGGCTGGTGGGAAGAAGGAGAGAAGCATGACTGATTCCTAGAGTGGATTAAATGCATGTGTGCTTATGTAAATACAGGAATAGGACTCAGCCTGCAGTTTGGCAACCTGAAGAAATACCACTGTCAAGTGCAGGGAAAAGAAATTGCCAAGGTAGTATCGCTTGTCCACATTCTCTGCACCAGTTGCCAATGTTTTGAGTACTGCCAAGATGACAACACAAATGCTACTCTCCGAGGCAGCAAACTGTGCTGCAGTGGCAGGGCTGGCTCCTGCCCTCTCCCCCAGTCACACAGAGCACAACTTCCTTAAAGAACATGGCAAAAGAGTGCTTTGAATTGTCATAAAACATCAGAAATGTCCTGGACTAATGCCTAGGTACCTGTATTTCATGAGAACTGGGCCGTCTGCTCTTAGAGGCATTTGTAGAACAATATTAATTTAAGTAAACTCTTGAATTGAATGAACAATTTATTTTTAAAAGCAAGACCTTCTCTTTGTTCCACTGGGTGCTTTGTCATTAGAAAGCAATAGAAAGCCCTCACCTTATCGCAGAGCTCCCCTTCAGTCACAGCCCTGGGGCTGCTAGATAGCTTGTTCCTGTGATATACTTTAATGGGCATCATTCCTTTTTAATAAGTCTAAACAAAACAGTTAATAAATCCTGAGAACTTGCTATCATTATATCTATAATTCTTCACTCCTTCAACAGTGCTGATCATCTTGAAACTCCTGACATTCTCATAACTCTCTTTAAATAATGATCTGTGCTTCAGGCTTTGATTCAGCACTGACGCAAGTTTTCTGCACGTTTGGCTGTGCAGTGTCTGTTGCTGAGTCACATCTGATTTACACTGAGGTAAACTACATCATTTGGGGTAGCTTCTGAAAAAGCTTCCTTCCAAAAGGAGCACCCACTAATCCACATTGCCACTAGGGTTTTCTACCACCTTCACTTTGGAGGATGTTGCCCTAGTTTTAGTATCCATGGAGATTGATAGGAAATGTATTAATCCATGTATTTGTATTGCTCCAAATAAGATCTCTGGGAGTTCAGCACCTCCATGAAGCTCACCCACCCCGAAACAGGCAATAGCTGCAGGTATGTCAGCAGGGAGAGGGAGGGCTCCTTAAGGAATGGTCACCTTTGCCATGGCTTAGGGGGAATCTCTGGATGAAGCTAACTCTTACACATGTGCACACTGAATAAATCTTTCACAGTAATTTTTCCTTCAACAAAAAGTTGGCAATTTTTAGCACTTCTCTCCTCTGGCTTTCTGGTGACACTGCAAAATATCTGCACTAAAGTGCATTCTGTTAGCAAAGAAAATAGCAAAACGGTGTATTTTAAGTAGAAATCTAAATTATATCCTTGCAAGAGCTGGTCAAAACTCAGAACAACTATTCATGGGAAAGGCAGCTAGTTCACACCCACAGTAAATGAGAGCTTTAACTCACATTTCAAAATGTGCTAGAATAGCAAGTTTTAAAAATTAACTTTGAATGGACTTTTTTTTTTTTTTTAACTATGAAAACTTGATATTTCCCAAGCATCTCTCACAGGCTGTGATTTCTAGTGTCATGTTAGCAGCAACTGTGGTTTGCACTAGCTGGATCCACAGAGAACCTCTGTAGTCATCCTTGGTGTAGTGGGACCTCCATCAGCTGAAGCTGTAGCATGGGCCTAACTGGACCTTTCCATCATAGTGAGCTCCTAGTGATGTCCTCTCAGCTTTAAACTCAAGTTTTGTTGAGTGAGACAGTTTGCTTATGGAATATCAAAACTGCCAGCAGCTGTCAGGAAGCATTCTGACACACCTCATGTGAGGAATTAGTCTCCCCAACATATTCTGTACATTATGCAAAAGATTAGTTGAAATTTTCCACTATTTCACTTTGCATTTACAATGCACTTTCTTCATTGTATTGAAACACTATGACTCTTACCTAAGTTTCCTGTTCATACTGTCCAAGAATTCAAGTGTTTCATTTTAACAGAAGTGGGAGATGCTTTGATCTAGTAAATAAGTGCCTTCAAATCTGTACTTAATAGCAAAGTTAATTATTCAAATAACAATAATAATATAAAAGTCAAGGACAATAAAATAGAATATTAAATAAGTCATAAAAAGGCATGAGTTGATATATGCAAGCCATATTCTCCTACTATTATTAATAAAGATTAACACTGTATATTATCACAATGTGCACCTCTGTGTGTGCATGAGTTTGAGTATAATGGACTCCTACCCCATGAGACCCAATTGTCGGTTGAACCTCAAAGTATTAGGCTAAATTGAAAGATGTTATCTGCTCCTAAAGCTGTACAACCTAAGAATAAGGCAAGAGACAAAAGTGGGGCACAGATAAATGGATTATGGTGACAGGGGAATATAGCATGATATTAAGCAACACGAGAAGCAGCATATGAAGAGCCTAGCAGCAGTTAAGAAAAGAGGGCAAGGAGATCTTCACTGTGGATGAGGAGAAGGATGTGAGGCACCTTGTGGCTGCTTGCAAGATGGTTCTCTCCAAAGTAGAAGGCAGCAGGGAGGACCTCAGCAAGTTTGGGCACTCAGCAGGTGGGCAATGAGAGCTGGCATCATGGTCACCCCTAGCTGGCAGTACTGCATAGCTGTTGATAAATAAAAGTGGAAATGGGCTGTGACAGAGCACAAGAATCAGGACAAACATGTAACATCTGATGCAATACAGAAAAAGGAGCTGGAGGAAGGTTGGAGAGGAAATGGGAGATTTATAGGCTAAGAAAAAGAGTATTTCCAGTGTCATTTTAAGTGGACAGCAAAAGGTCCTGTGTTGAAATTGTCAAGGTCTGATAAATATGTGTTACACTAATTAAGACATAGAAGAGGGTAGACAAGGGTCTTAGCTTTGAGATGGAAAGGCAACATTTTAAAGATGATTAACAGGAGCAGTCAGTGGGATTATGCCACAGCCTGGATGAGAGGACCCAAGAAAGGGTCTAAGATGACACACAAATTATGGGCCTGAGTGACAGGCAGGGTGGTGAGGATGTCCACTGTGATCAAAGAGGAGACTAACAGGGAAGACATGAATTGGGGAAGATTAAAAGTTCTGTCTCATCCACATTGAGTATGAGTTGGCAGATGATCATCTACATGAAATGACAGGGAAACAAGCCCAGATCTGAAGATGGCCAGAAGAGACAGGTTGTGAGTGTACAGGTAAATATGTGAGTCGGCTGTGCAGACATGGTAGCTGATTGCATGTCTGCAGATGAAATTACCCTGGAATGCAGAAAGGTGCAGGGAGAGAAGGCAACAGGGAGAAGGTTCTATAAAATCACCACAGAAAATAATACTGCTAGTGACATAACATAAAATGATGTTAAAACAATAAAAACACACAAAGAATTTAATTTCAAAAGTGCTTTTGTTTTGCAATTTTAATCTCATTTTCTGAAATAGAATTTTCCAAAGAATCATTTGACCTTTTTTTCTTTTTTTTTCAGAAAATGTAATCAAAATTAATGTAATTTTATGAATATGTCAATTTTGACAAAAACTCTATTTTGCAGCGGAAAAAATGTTCCAACAGCAAAAACAAAAATTCAGAGCAGTTTGCTTTTAGCTTTAGACATAGATCCTACTACTGTCAAGTAACATCTTTCATTATCTTCTTTATGTCTCAAACCATATTAAAAAGAGTCTAGAGGTTTTGCTGATTCTGTTGTAATCAATCCTGTCAGAGTTGTTATTGGATTTATCTTGGAATCTGAACACCAGCATTTTTCATTGTTGGTTTAGATTTTCTTCATGATTGTACAGCTAACAGTCAAGAGTTAAAGAAAATCTAAAATACGCTAAGTTGAAGAAGTAAAATTATTAAATGACTATAAAATTATTCATGAAGCTTTCTTGGCTCTGAATAAATATCAATTACTCTTATTAAGTGGACTTTAATGAAATGCAGGTCTACCCAGGTATGAATTAATTTTAAAATTATGTCAGAGTAAAATGGGATCATATTTACCTGGCTTCGTTTGGTATAGGGGTGTTTAAACATTTATCAAAATAAAAGCATGCAAGCATAGCAGAGCCAAGGGACACCGGGAATAAAATCAGGCAAGATTCTAACTGGAGAAAAAACACCCAAACTCTATTGCCACGCGTGCCTCAGCCTTTCAGAGCTCTGTATAAAACTGCTCAGCTGATGCACAGTACTGTTTATAAATCATGCATACCTATTGTAGGCTTCAGTGCAGTATGGAAAATAAAAGGGAATTAAGATGCTTAATGAGGTGAGATGCTTCCTACAAACTGGTGTCTGTTTTTCTTTCTCTTTTTGGGATAGAATTTTATTTTTCTTCTTATTTTTCATATTTTTTCTTGCTTATAAGAAGCCCATCTTTTCCTGATTAAGGATGTGCTTAGCTACAGCATTAGGCACATGCAAATCTTCCATCTTCCCATTTCTGGTATGTATACATGCCCTTCATAACATTATCACCTTCAGTGTTATATATGTTAGGCAGGTTTGCACAGGCTTTCTCTACTCTTGTCACGATATTTCACCAAAACATACGCAATACTTTAATCTCCTTGACTAAAGTTGCCCTCCCCACACATAGTGGACAGGAGCTGATCTGCCCAGCATTGCCCATGGACTCACTGTCCCCTCATTGCCTGTGCCTGCCATTAGACAGCGTTACATATCATGTAATTTGCGTCATTAATAAAATGACAAAATAAAATTTGAATTACCATTCTCAGATGTGGTTTGCTGGAGCATTAATACATTTCTTGGGCTATTGAAGTCATTCAGCCTTTGCAGTCATGGCTCACAACACACCCGATGTATTATTAATGTCCCAGTAAAGCACACCCTGTTGTGTCTTAATGCTATGGCATAAGATGCCTGAAAAAGTAAACAGCTATGTAAAGCAGAGTGGTGACTGTTAGAGAGATGAATGGGGGGACATTATGGCTTTGCTCACCGTGCCTGTGGCTCCGGCAGTCTCAGGGATGCCTCAGTAATGTTTTGCTGTGTATATTCTGCTGAGGATTTTTTCTTGAGTGTTTTTAAACATCTATTATTTATAAACTACCACCGCTCTTCCTGATGCTTCATGGGTAAGTAAGGGAAACGTTTCTTGCCCTGAGGAGCTTACACTGACTGCTCTCGATGCTGTGGCCATACATGGGGCCAGCAGGCAGACCTATGCTCTGTTTGCAGCCCCTGGCCCCACTGTGCCCCCCTCCCCGCATAGCCTATGCTGGCCCGGGCAAGGAAAGACCCAAACAAACCAACCTAGCAGTGTCACGCTGGGCTGCTGTCATTTCCATACTGCTTATGCAGAATCTACATCTCAGAGAAGCCATGCCTCTCTGGAACAAGTGCTCAGATAATCTGTATCCTCATGTAATTCGCCCCTACGACTGCTGCCGCAGCTGCTGCTACACAGTTTTCTCCATCTCAAAACAGCTGCAGATCCAGCAAATTCCTTCAGTGTTGGAAGACGGAGCCAGCGGGTGGGAGAGAGGCAGCCGGGAGGCAGAGATGAAGGGGACAGCTGAGGCGCTGTGCAGAGGGTGGGAGGGGAGAGCAGAGAGAAGGAAGGAGCCGCTGTGGGGAGGGCACTGTGTGCACTACCTGACACGCATACAACCCACACGCTGCCTGAATCAAAGCATATTTTATAAATAACCCCTGGGAAGAAGGTCTCCACAATGATAGCTGAAATCATCCAAAGCAAAACACAAGCAGGAAAGACAGTTCTGTTCCTGAATATAAGAATTTCCTTTACTTGCTTGACGATGGGTCATAGATGTCCTCAGAATGACTCAGAGAAGCCTTTTGAAGAAGGCTGAGACCCCAAAGTCAGAGATTCATGAGAAACATGGACATCCACTGCCTTCGAGGTTGCCAATTCCTGGAGCAGAAAGGAGACCATGTCCCCATACAAGTAGCATATGATCATGCCTTTGAGAAAACCAAAGCCATTGAAACACTGCCAGTATCACTTATCCCACCCCCTTTTCTTTTTATATTGATTCTTTTGGCCCATTGTTTGACATAATGTGCAGTCAGTCCTCGTTAGGGAGACTGTAAATTTCATCTGAAGGAGCTGATCTTCCAAGGAAAAAGTCAAAACACAGGGAAGGAGCAGAGACAGACATCTAAAGTTTAGGGGTCAGCCTGTGAAAGAAATAGCCAGTCTGTACATTCAGTACAATTGGTGCATGTCACCAGTGGCTCACTGGGTGGAGCTGGGAAAAAACTACAACCTTGAGCTATGTGACTGAAAAAGCTGTTGGGGTAAAATCAGTTCAGATCAGTCATAAATTTTTGTTCAACTCAAGAATTTTTTTTTTCTTCAAGTTTTGGGCTATTTTAATCCTTTCCACATTTTTTTCCCCTTCTTCCATTTCAGTTTGGAATTGAGAAATGCATTTCAAAGCAAAGAGTCAACAGGCTTGTTTATTCTGCAATGTCAGAGTGAATTGTCTCAAGGTTTTCAAAATCTCTTGCCACCTGCCACTTCCCAGGTTTTTTTTCCTTGGCTGAAAATTTATTGAGTCTGACCCTAATTTGTTAACAGTTTTGATTCTCTTGAAATGCTGTTTTCCCGAAAATTTACTGTTTATCACAAAAACGTCAATCTGTCTCCACCTTTCCCGTTTCTGCAGGCAGCTCAGTGCATCCCTTTGTGCTCAGCTGCCCCCAGTCACTCCCCTAAGCCTCCTCACTGGGCAGCAGGCATTACAGCATTCCTGAGACTCAAGCAAATATTTGGAGAGAAGTAAAACTATCAAAATTAGATCTTTCTAGAAAGTTTTTTTTGGAATGTGTATATTAGGGTGGGAATATTGCAGTTAAGTGCAAATGGCTGGTGGGGAGAAGCCTCCATGGGGAACAAAGGCAAGCCGGTGGTCAGCTCAGGAAGACAAGACAAGGCAGGAGTTGGAGACAGATTGTAGAATAGGCTTAAGGAGAATGACTGTGACAGCCATAGAGGGAAAGAGGTGATGGTAGTTGAGCCAGGAAAGGATGAGAACCAGGGCAGGAGCTTTGATGGTCTGGAAAGGGAGAAGCCTGGGACACAGAAGGATTACAAAGGAAAATACAATAAAGGCATGACCTGCTCAGAGAATAAAGTGTGTGACAAGGACACAGTCCACACTCCATATTGTAAATAATGTTGTAAAAAAAATGCTGAATAAATGCAATGTTTCAAACAATACATTCTTCTTCTATTTTAAAGACTGCTTCTAGTAGTTTTCTAGTTCAATAATGTATGTTCTGTGACAGATACAGAACAATCAGTATTAACAGGCCACATCCAGATGCAGTTAAATTTATTTTCAGATCTCCACATTTTCATATATGAAGAAGGTGTTTAAAATTTATCAGAGTTCAACATATTTATATTAAACCAGATCTTTTTATTATCAGATGGCTGAAACTGTTCTGATAGTTAGAGACATGTCCTTTAGCTATCAATATAATTGTCCTTTGACAGGTAACTAATTGCCACATATGCAGACTGCCTGCAGACAGAAGCCCTTCAGTCCCTGGACATCCCCCTTCTTTTCAGCCATTTCTGCAAGAGAAGCAGCTCGCAGAGCTTCTGCATTCTGCACTCACAAACCAAAATGACACAGTGCATCCATATAAAGGGTTAATCAGCACCTTGCATCCCTCCCTGTCTTGTTGCACTGATCCAGTCCTCATCCTGACCCTTTTGTAAAATACTGATTCCAAACAGAAAGGTGCAGAGTGAGTGACATCTGTAAATCCTTGTAGTGTGTTTGTGTGTTGCCATAGCCTAATCTCTACAAAAATCAAAAAGGTTTAATGATCACATTTTTTCCTTTTCAAGAACCAATTTGTTAGGCCCTTCCCCACCACTTAAGTCTTCTTTCTAGGCTGCCTGCCCAGGGCAAGAAGTCAGCACTATCCAGGAAATATTGTTTTGCTACTACAGATGATGGGTAACCAACTGCCTGTAACTTCCAAGTTGCCAGGACAAGCTGCAAAGACCACTAAACTCTCAGAGTGACAGGTGATCGATATGCTGAACAATTAGTATCAAATATACAGTAAATGATGCATAATATCATTGGTGAAAAATGTTCTATTTAGGCAGAATGTAGATTGATGTCAGAAAATGCTCTTTAGTGTGTGGAATAATCAAGTCAACTGCTTGATGGATGTACTATATAGTCTATTTACATAGCTTGGATTCAATACACTTACACAATATTTGCATCAGAATCATATCTATAGTCAACCAATGGGAAAGAATACATGATTTTACCAACATGCTTATACATTAATAATATTACTTGGCAATCTGATGTTTCAAGACCCAGGGTGAATTACTTATTAAAAACCCATATACAGCTATCTGTCTTTATCTTTCTTTCTGTGTGAGCCATAATGGCCCTGATTGTTTTCAAAATTACATTTGGCCAGGATATGACTGTTACATGAAACCTCTTAAACCAATATCGTTTCCCTCACTGATAAAACACATTATACTGCTGGGTGCATTGAGCCAAACCATTAACGAAGGAAGCTTAACCTAACCTTTGTGCTTCTGACCAGCCGTCAGAGCAAACTAACATTTCAGAAATTGTTTAAAAAGTGGAATTGACATGATTATGAATATTTATATTAAGTTCATTCACTTCTTGGAGCTTCCCCTATCATCCTCACTTTTAATGGCTTGAATTTTGCAGAAGACTTAGTTACTTGGGAAGATACAAGGAAATGTACTCCATTTAACATTGTTTAGAAACGCAGGCCAGTGATCTATTAGCCAGATAAGGTCAAATTAAGCAAGGTCAGTTTTAAAACTTGAATTCAGGATGCATGAGAAAAATCAAATACATGCATTCAGTACAATTTTGAAAAAAAGACATGATGGAACCTTAAGTCAAATTCTTCATAATAATTGTGGTGCTATTTTAATAAACCATCACAAGCCATGTCTGGCTCTAAGAAGAGGCACAGCTACCCAGACCTCCAGGCCAAGCTGACAGAGCTTGTCTGAAAGGAAGCAAGTGGTGTAATGTCAGTGTTAGAAACTCTGCTCTCACAATGAGTTATTGAAGCCATTTTCTGAAGTTAAAAAACAACTAGATTCCAGGACTCCTTCCTCTCTCCACAGGTCTCTATCATGACTCCTCCTCAAAATAGAGAGAAGAGGCTGATAATTTTTAGAAGAACCACAGACCAAAAGTATAAGACTTAAACATTTCTGTAAACATGAACAATGTTCATAGTTCAAGGAACTATGCTTCTGCTTAGCACTTTTTCTCTGTAGGTATTCAGTGGCTTTACAGAGTAGATCATGACCTATAAGACCTTGGGGTAATGGCTTGCTCATGGCATACCCATGGCAGAAGCATAAGTAGAACATCTCAGGATCACTAAGCATGAGAAGGTACAACTGGAGATCCTAGAATAAAGGCTGTACAATTCATTGTATATGCAAGCTGGAAGGCACCACTGAGTAACACAATCTCACCACACAGGTCTCAGCCCACCAGTGTGAACAATTTCCAGAGGAAAATCACCTCAGAGGCTCGCTACTCTTTTCCCTTCCCTTGTTTCTCCTATCCATTTACTCATTTGTTGTTTCTGAAAACACTGAAAGGACAAAGTGTATTCCTGATATGAGCAGATGTGAAACAAAGGGATGCACTGCTAATTGTAGGGCACAAAAGGTACACAGCAGCTTCTGTGCTTGCCAGGACAGAACTAATTTTAATTACACAGCTGCAATTTTATCAGTCCAGATACCCAGTTTACAGCAAGTAAAACACTGTGGTTCTGCCTCATTTCCTTACTCTCTGCAAGGGATCCTGCTGTAGCAGGATAGGTCTGCAAGCATGATGGGAGGGAAAGCCAGAGACATAGCTAAAGGACAATGGTGTCATGAAAATACATGGCTTTAACCTGGCTGTGAATGCTTAGTCAATACAATGTATTATCACCTGACATCATCTCTCCACCAGAAGAGATCCCTACTCCTAAGGAAGATTTCTTAACTTATATAACCACCATTTGTTCTGCTTCATGCTGAATCAGTGAAACTGGTGGAAAGAAGGGGAGAATTGTCTTCAGAGAGCTGCAGGAGTCTCTCCCCTGCATCAACCTACAGACACAGCAAAACAGAGCTGAGGCAAAGGTGAATAGCCATACCCATGAGTCCAGCCATTGTCCTTGCATGGTGGCATGCTGGGACAGAGGCATTCAGGGCCAGGGAGGTGTCAAGAGGCAGCAGCAAGGAAGGAGTAGGCACCTGATGAAGCAGGGAATCTCATAGAATCACAGAATGTTAGGGTTTGGAAGGGACTTTGAAAGATTATCTAGTCCAACATCCCTGCCAGAGCAGGATCACCTAGATCAGGTCACATGGGAACTCATCCAGCTGGGTTTTGAATGTCTCCAGAGAAGGAAACCCTATAACCTCCCTGGGCAGCCTGTTCCAGTGCTCTGTCACCCTCACTGATAAAAAAGTTTCTCATATTTACAGGGAACCTCCTGTGTTCCAGCTTGCACCCATTGCACCTTGACCTATCACTGGACGTCACTGAGAAGAGCCTGGATCCATCCTCCTGGCACCCACCCTTTACATATTTATAAATATTAATAAAGTCACCCATCAATCTCCTCTTCTTCAAGCTAAAGAGACCAAGCTCCCTCAGCCTTTCCTCATAAGGGAGATGTTCCACTCCCTTAATCATCTTTGTGGCTCTGCACTGGACTCTCTCAAGCTCTTGCAAGGCCCTGGCTGTTTCCTCACAGCCACATTTCTTCCCATGTTCAGAGGAATTCACCTTCTTACACCACAGCAGAGCAGCACCTGATCCCAATTCTGATCTCCTGTCTGGAAATAATGCCCCACATCTCAAATCTGGCTAACAGCTCCTGGTGAAATAGAGTAGTGCTCTAGTTAGTGCTGTCAAGCAATCTGAAATGGAAGCTGGCAGTTGTCCTTCCAAATGGCTATTTGCTACATGTAGCCCAGAAGTGGTAAGCTGAAAAAATCTTTTTGTATTTGAACTCATTCCAATTTCATTCAGCAGGATACTGGCAGGCCACTTTCTGTGTTAATTATTTCTGTCCTGATTGCCTGGCCACACAGAGCACTGGTTCGACAGTATCTCACTTCACCATTTGTTAATGCTTCCAGCTGAATGCAGAAAGAAATTGAAATAAAGAAATTTCACCTAGAGATGAATCTCTGAAAGTCAGGGAAGGAGAGAGAAGGTGTGAGTGGAGTCAGAAGAGCTGTCTATTTCCCAGGTCCACAACAACCCCTCCATGATTTTAGAAGTCCTTGAGAGCTGAAGAAAGACACATTATATTACTCATTGGAAAACACTTAATGAGTATTATCCTGAAATGAGGCATACTGGCTTAAATCTGGAATGGCTCCAAGAAAGTCAGAGATTAATAAAGGAGATCTTTTAATGCCTGATTACAAAAGACTGTGTCTGCATTGCTAGGAGCTACAAATGAGAGGACGTAGGCATGAAATGACCTCATTGCTCCCACAAATCAGTGACCTAAATGGCTACATCTTAACAATCACACCAGCAGTAAATTATGGTAAAGTGCAAAATATCTGGGAAAAATTTAATGTGAGTGCAAAACTGAGATTAAAAGGCAGAGGGTATTTGAATCCTGTTAACACAAATATTACCTTGTAATACTCTGCAAAGCATCATGCCTTTGGAAGACCATGAGCAAATGCAAGGGACAGTGTTGTCCAAAAAAACTAATCCTGGAAAACTGCTGATAGAATTTCTACCAGGACTCTCCTGTCCTTGGCTTCTCATGTAGTCATGGACTACTGCCATATACCCAGCAAGGGAAAAGGGAGCTGGAAAGTTTTCAGCCATGGGAGCCTCATAAAAAGAAACTGAGCACCTTGTGTACACACTAAATCTGTGGAGTAATGAACTGCTTTAAAAAGTGGAGGCTAATCAACAGAATTCTGAATAAACAACCAAAAAAACCCAACAAACAACAAAACAACAAACAAACCCAAACAATTGAATCCTTTAAAAATAGACAAAATGACTGATAATCTCAATGAATTTTAAAATTAAAGTTGAAACATTCTTGTTAGGATGACCCAGCCTCCCATTATAAGCACGAGGTCCATGTTTTGACAATGTATAGAACAAAGCAGCAATGAAAAGTTAGTTAAAGCAAACCTGTAGCCCCCAGATTCATTGTTTTGAGGTTGAGACACTTTTGAAGAATATGACTTGGAGTCTTGGAAGAAACCTGTTCACCTACAAGAACTCATTAATTCATTCTGGCTGAAGCCTGAAGAGTCTCTTGGAAAATCTAGTGGAAGCATGTTGCTATACTGTTGCATTGGAACTGCTGACTTCCAGAGCTATTGACCTGGGATATCTGTAACAACAGCACTCCAGAAGTTAATTGGCAAAGATGCATGGCAAAGCACCAGGAGCACCACAGTGATGGGCTTCCTCAATGCCAGTGCTTACACTGCAAAAACTGCACTTTGAACCAGCATTTCTGTAAGAGCTTTGTCTCAGGAAACCAGAAACTTTCTTTTTCTGGCCTCTTCTCACACAGTAATTCATCTGAGACTGTCAATACTAGTAAACTGGGTGATAATTAATTGTGACTTTGGCAGAGCTTCCAGTAAGGATACAGGGAACACATTGCTGTCCCATGCAGACCCATCTCCCACATAGAGCATGGTTGGTCCCTGCATCCCCTCTACTCTAAGCCCCATGGTAGCTGAACAAAAAGGCTCATGTTTAGCTCCTAATATAAGTGAAGCAGGGTCAGGCAGCAAGGGTACTTACCATGTCAGCACAATATACCAGTATCCAGCCATGAGTATCCCAGCACACTGATGTGTCACCCAGCTTCCCAGCAGGCAGCACCTCCCTGCGGCGAGCAGACTGTGCACACACATTGGCATGTCTGTGAGATGGAGATAAGCTCATCAATGATTGTGCAATGCTCTTTTTGGTTTAGGAATTTTGTGGATACTGAGGATAGAATTTCATCTCTTTTCCCTTCGTGGATTTAACTAAATCTCACCCAGGATTTTGAAACACGCCAGGATTAAGAGAACAATCTCTTTAAACATGAGCTTATTTCTTACACTGAAATTTCTCCATCTGGGATCAGCAGTAACAGCAACAGTTTTAAGGTCTCCATCTTCATAGTGACTGCTGTAACAGGGCATGCAAGCTGGGTCTGGGTACCCTGGGCTTTGACTGACTTTAGCTGAGCTCTGGGTGCTTGTTGTGGTTGAAAACAAGTACTTAACTCACCCGAAAATTTGGATCTGTAACTACAAACTATTTGAGGAGAAACATCTCAGCTAATTAGACTATAAGCTCCCTTCCTCGGGAAACTATTTTATCACAATGCTTAGGATTCTGGATGTAACACAGTTTGGTTGCTGTCACCTAACAAATAGGGAATGTGAGGGAAAAGTAGGTCCTTCTGGAAAACCTGTGGGCACAAACTTAAAAGCACCCTTGAAAAATGTAGCCAGGCTGAAACACTGGCTGTTCAATTTACTACAGGAAACTTGTCTCCTCCATCATGTCAAATGAAACCAGTGTGAAACCTCACTCATGGGAAAGAATAATAGTTGCAAATTCACAGCCACTAACAGCAGGTTGGAAGGTGCAGGCTACGCTGGTGGTCTATGTGTGTCTGGTAGCAACCAGCCTTTTGTCCTCTCTGGCTTCCAGCTGTGTGGTATTCTGTCCCACCAAACTTCCTTGCAAGTACTGACTAATTGGCACAGAAGAGTTAACAGTTTGTCCAACAGACCCTCTTGTACCCAGGGGACACTTCTAGGCACCCGATGGCAGGGGTCCCCAACTAGATGGGGTCTCTTCCCTCAAAAGTGACACCTTCCAGACCTTGTCTGTACCTGGAGGTGCAACTTACCCACCGTTAGAAGAAGGAGACAATTGATTTGGCTGTTCATAGATCCTGCAGTGCCTGGTGCTGAGGCTCTTCTGACAGTTCCTTCCAGAAGAAAGGGTAAGGCTCAAGAGGTCTCACCCCATGGCAGAAGGTAAGTCCAATCTCTCAGCACAAAAGCCTTTCTGTCCACTATCTTGCAGTCTTACTCAGCTTCCTCTGGGTCTCAGGGAGAAAAAGCTTTGGCCTGACAGCTCCACACAGGAGGTCTGTGCTTCAACCTGGGAGAAAAGGAGCAAGTAGTGAAGTACATACTGAGCCACTGAAGTCTGGTTCAAACATACTTCAAAGCCTGTGGAAGCCAACAGGGGTCTTATGTATTGCTACTGATATTCACATTAATCCAGAGCACTTTGTCCAAGTCCACACAGTTGGATCTCTACTGAGTTATAAATAGACCCCAACTCTCAGGACTCCCACTCCTCTAATTCGTCCTTACTGTTCCCTGGCTGTAGCTGACACTCAGATGTTGACTTACTTTTCCTCTAACTACAATTCACTAGAAGACTGATAGTTTTGCTTGGACATTGGCTCACCTTTTCATCAAGCTCACCCTTCTTTCCAAGAGCACACTGGGAAGTGGACTGTCAGGCAGGAAGCTAGAGGAGAGAATCTTGTCAGAACAGGGCATTGCAACTATGAAATCTCATGGAAATGTGCTTGCAGATCTTTGCCAACCTGTATCTGCTAGATATAGATAACCTTTTCCAGTACTCTGCTCTTCTTGTTATCACAGGTTCATTTCATGTCAGCTTCATGCTCTCCAAAGACCAAATCCACACATGACCAAACCAGGGGTCTCTATTGAATGGTCTAGGATACACCCTGTGGCTGGATTCCTCAGAGTCTGTAGCAATGTTTCTATTGTTTTCAGTGAGATGGGGAAGAAACTCTATGTGTTCATTGTACCTTGAGCTAAGCATCAAGTCTAAGAGCAGAAAGAAAGAAATAATATATGCAACAAGTTTTATCCAAATTGTTGGAGGTTTTTATGGAATCAAAGATCAGTAAAATGGTCTTTGTGTAACATACCACAACTCCAAACATAATAAAACTAAAATCAATGAACATACTTTAAAATGAGTGACTACACCCACACAGTTCGAATTTCATTGTGTTTAGACATGCAGTAGATGTTCTGATACATCAACTCTGATTTTGTCTTCCCCTCCTCCCAGATATTCTTTTTATCAGGTTGCCTGTTCTAAGTGCATTGAACAGAGTAGCTGGGGGGGGAAGCAGTGTTTGGTTTTAAGCATTCATTAAACATCTGTAGGAGTTAATACAAAGGAAGAGTCTGAATAAATCTAAAAATTAGGAAATTGTACTTCTGATCTTGACTTCATCCTCATGCATCAATGAACACATTCTGATTTTGTTCATAATTTTTATGTTTAAGCCAAACTGAAAACAACAACCTTCATCCAACTGTTACATATCATTTCTAATGACAGGGTAGCTTTTGTTCTAAATGCACATGTAAAAAGACTTTCACTTTAATATTCCAGTTCTCAGCTCTTCAAGTTAAAATAGTGCTTTACAAGTGATCTCTACTGATAATGACATACATTTACATTAGAATTCCAACTTGATTCTCTACCTTTCATAATCTACATATATCTTTTGTTTCAGATTCTTTTTCTTGCAGGTTATGTAGATTTGGCTGCAGTAGATTTTTCCCCTAAAGAATATCTAAAAATACATATCTGCATAGCATAAAGTTGGAAGAACTGTTTGTCGCAGTCTGCTTAACAAAACAAGCTGTTTTCTGTTTTCAGATTATTTGTGAGAAGGTACCCGAGTTCTACAAATGCATTCATTATTAGAAATCGTTCCTTGAATTTCATAATTTAGAGCCAAAAGGGACTACTAATTCATCTAGTCTGACCTCCTGTATACCACATAGGTGACTGCGTTTCATGCATGCACTAAACTCAAAGACTTCATTAGATTAAAGTATTTCAAGTCTTCAGATTAATTTGTCCTCCATCGATTGAGAACAAGAAAGACAAATCTTCCAGTAATACCTAATTCCCTGCAATAGCAAAGAATTATTTAAATGAGATATGCCCAGATCATCCCAGCAGGTAAGGCTTAAAATTTAATGAGCAATAGGACCCAGATACTTGAATAAGGTCTTCAGAAAGATGATACTCTGCACCACAGTACTCATCCACTCCTGCTCCAGGGCAATTGAGGAAGGATTTGGGTCCCTAACCATAAATATCTAGTACCACTTGTCACTTCCCGTGAGGTAGTGCAACGTGTCTGAATGCAGGGCAGACAGCAGCAGCAGGGACCCACACTCCTAGGAGTTCCAGGTGAAGGCAAGCCATGTGAGGCAGTGACAAATGGCAGTAGATTCCCTAGTTTACAGCTGCATTGAGTCCTGAGGAGATATTCAACCCCACACTAAGATATTTTATTCTAGGTGTCCCATAAGTGGATCTGGGCTCCATTTGCAGCCCATGAGGATTTATGCAATACACCAGAGGAGTCTAGCAAGCTGCTCGTCCTCCCTAAATGCAGACACCAACATTTGGTGAGCTGGCAGATTCCCTGGGCTCCTTCTCTGATGATCAGCTCTCCACTGCCCAAATCTCACCCTGAAAGGCTCTAAGGCTACAGGAGGACACAAATAAACAGAGCCCAACAAGATCTAGGCAGGCATGTGTGCATGCAAAAAACTGTGTTCCTAGACTTTGAAGGTGCATGACCAAGCAAAGGTTTTATCAGAAACACTGTCTTAACCCACGAAGTGGAAATGTGAAGATACTGATGGCAATACTAGAGACCCCACCAAAGCCTGTGACACGAATTACCAAAACTCACCACCCAACTGGCTGTCCACAGCCTCCTGTGTCTACTTTAGCAAATGGCTTTTCTGGTGAGTTATCACCCACATAGCAAGTAGTTTATCTGGTATACTGTCTGCCACAGGGCTTGCTGGAAAAGACTTTTCTCCTCACTGTTTCCAGTGACAAGTGGAAATCTCAAATACTGCCAGTCTCCTAATGATAGACTCCTAGCCTCTACTGCAGGCAGATTAAAACTTGCCTTGGTAGTTTGGTACCAAGGGGCCTCTTGTAGGCTTTGATATTTCCTTTTCCTTTCCAATTTTTTGCAGACCAGGTAGAGCACAAGATCATGCCCATCCCTACTTAAGAAACACACTTTCTTCATGGCAAACAGTCAAATTTCACATTGCCTGTGAAATCCAAGAGATGTGAAAGTAGTGTAGTGTTGCACAGCTCTCCTCTCAGAAGTGCTAAGCAGAGAGCAGCTCCCCATAGCCCCCACAGCTATGCATTTCCATAAACAACAGGAATTGAGGACTTACCAAGTATTAGAGCTCTTTAAATCATAGGTAAAACTAATCTGTATTCCAGTTTGAAGAAAGTGTCTGAAAGGACAAAACACGCATGTTGATGGCAGAGAAAAAAAATTGTATGTCTGCTCATTGGGAAAAAAAAATATCCAAGAATATTTAATGTGTGAAAATAGGACTCCAGTTATGCTGTTAAGAATAATGAAATCTAGGGTGCTAAGTACTGTATGTGTTGCTGTACAAGTTAAGCTGCCTGAGGCAGTTTTAATTTCTCTAGCCAATTTTTCTTACATTTTCTTTCATTTACACACCAAAATATTCATCACCTGTAGAGGAGGGGGCTGGACAAGGTAAGCTGCAGAGCTTTCCCTCCACAGCCAGAACTCCTCAATGCAAATAAATGCATGTGGCTCAGTGCCTTGGTTGCATGACTGCGGGGGAGCTGGGACTGCTCTCTTAGCTGGGCTTTGGGAGCAGGGCTTGCCAGGGAGCCCCAAAACCAGAATGGAGCCCAGTAGGGTACATGCTGGCTCCTCCAAGACCTACTGTGAGCTGCTCCATCTCTAGTGTAATGGAATTTAGCTACAGACTCAATTATTCCTTTCTCTAAAAAGAAATTGTACTGATTGCAGCAGCCCAAGAGGGGTTTTTGCCTCTCACAAAAAAAACAAACCAAACAAACCAACCCAGCCCTGGAGATAACCTCCAGAGCCCAAGGCTGGCACTGATACACAACCAGACACCATGAATCATAACAAATATCATTTCTTCACAGGAATTGGCAGGCACAGCATGGCCAGAGAGGCCAGGGGAAGGAAGTCAGAGCAAACCCTGTCTTCTCCCTCAGCTGAAGCAGGGCCAACAAGCCAGCATCTGCCCTCGCTCAGGCTGCAGGATCAGCTGCTCCAAAGGTTTCTCTGGCTGTGTAACCTGTATTGGGCTGACCTGAAGTGCTGTAGCCATTGTATTGAAGACCCAGAAAGGAATTACCTGGAACATTCTCAAATTGATCATCTATGAATTTTTATTATCATCTTTTTTGAAGCCCTTTGGTTTAGCTTAAATGTGCCACCTTTCTATAGCACACAAATTGGCTGGTCCAGAATATTCAGTCATTTCTTAGCAGAGTGGACCTTACGTTCCTTTCTCTGGGCAAAGGACATACACTTTGATATTAATATTTTTGATAGTCTTCAACTGTAAGTAGCTTGCCATACAATATCATGCTGTTACCTTGACGGAGCATTTCACTCCTCTTGGTTTTTTTTTTTATTCCTCATAGCTACTTTCCTTGTCAAGAACAGGCTGAAATTAACTTGTCAAAATTATTAAATCCGAGAGGCAAACATAATCTAAAATGGAATAGACACAAACAAGTGACAGCAGAAGAAGCGTGTACTTTCAGAAGACTACTGCATTTTACTTGTTAAATATGTATTTACCTCTGCAAATCACTGAGGGGCTTGCAGGAGTTTTACTTCCCAGGAATCTCTGAGTTGATGATAGAAGACTGCCTGCAGAGTCTCAGTTCACTCTGACCTCTGCCAAAGGTGCACTTCCAGGGCATGGAAATGGTCTTCCATCACCTTCAGTCTTGGCTCAATATCTGCAAGATGAAAATATAATTTTAGATTTGTGGAATCTCCACTGCTTATGATCTACTTCACTGAGCTGTCACTGGCTGGCCTTGACTCTGGATGCAGGTTAAAGTGGAATAGCTGTGGGGGAGAGAGAGACATGTGCTGTGGGACAACCCACAGCTATGCCCTGGGCAGGAAAGGCTGGTAACAGCATCCTCGCAGGTGCTCTCTGCTGGGATCAGAGACTTTCTGACCAGGAAAAGCCCAGGGATCAGTAGGTGTCCTTGACATTGTGACAAACCCAAGCACCCTGCAAGCAGGTCAGGGTACTGTAGCCATACTACCACATGCAGGTGAGGGCCAGAAGACCCCATAAATGCCCCATTTCACAGTCCAGCAGCAGCAGCAATGCTGAGGAGCTTTTCTGCCCCCTGAAGCCCTGTGCCATCTCTGCCTACAACTCCTTTTCCAGCAAGTGAGGGACAGCTATGCACAGTGTGGTCACATTAACATGGACCTCACCTGTCAGCAGCTGAGGCTGAAAGCGCCCTTTTACCCAGCCGTCCATATTTAACAGCTACAAGTCAACAATCTATCATCATCACAGCAACTGGAAAGTCCCCCCTTTTTCCCCCTTTCCTGTGGTCAGGTTTCCCTGCACATGCCACAACTTGCAGGAGATTCAAAAGGACTGCAGGCAGTAGCCCCTGCCCATCCCTTCTGTCCCAGCTGGCAAGGGTAGAGCAACTATCTCCACCCAGCTCCACTTCAGCCATCATTTGGGTTACAGGGCAGTGGTTGTGTTTGCCTGAGTCACTAAGTCAGCCTCGGTTGGTTTGGACATTAAGCAGGAGCCGATTCTTAGCTTGTTCTCTGAAGAAAAGGTTGCTTTTTCTGAGCTGCAAAATAGCAGCAGGGTGTGTGCCATGTTTCTGATTCACACCAGCAATCGGGAGGCTGGGCCACCAGCCGGGCCCTCTGAACAGTGTGATCTCAGCCCCTCTCAGGCACAGCGCTGGGAGGTGGGTTTGGCTTCTTGTTCTTCCAGAGGAGCAAAATGAACAACCGGGCAAGGTGAAAGCTGCTCTCTGCCCGTTTCCTCAGTCATTGCCAGCATCCTCGAGTTGCAGAGGAAACTCTTCCTCGAGGGGGAGCACTGGGAAGGAGGCTGGACTTTAGTTCCAAATGGTAACACCCCAAGGTATTCCCTGCCAGGTGCCAACCACTGCCAGATGGAGGGAGGTGGCAGCAGGACAGAGTCCTAAAAAGGTGCAAAATGAGACCCAGGAGGTCTCTGTTCAGATCTGGTTTTCTGTCAGGGAAATTACTGCACCTAACTGCCTGTGAGGATGAAAAACCTGTATCTGTATCCTTCACCTCCAAGTCATTCACTTTGCCTAAACACTCCGTTTGGATGTGTCTATACAGATACATAGACTTGTATATTGCATTTGGGCAAAAACCAGTGTGGAAGATCAGATTAACCACTGGCACAGTTTGACTTTCATACCTTTTTTTTTTTTTTTCCCAATTGTATCTTAATTGCAGCAAGTGGACCTTTTCCATGTCCTCCATTTTCCAAACACAAAACTCAAGTGAAATGGATTGTATATGTTTTTCTCCATTTCAGTGTAAGATCCTAAGATCCTCTCTTCTTTGCTGCTCCCATCAGCAAGCAAAAAACACTTTCAAAACTTTCTTGGGAAGATAAGACACGTGAGATAGTATATTATTCTGAATGAAGTTTCTGAAGTAGCCAAAGTTTTGAGCTCATCTACTGCTCTCTCTCTAGTTTGATTCAGAATCTAATTTGTCCAAAATTTCAACTGTGATGAACTTTCCCAAAACAGAAGCAGCAAGCTGCTTCCCACCATCACATACTTGGCCTGTATCCCATCTATCCATATGCAGCAGATGTAAATATAATTTACTGGCACAAGCAGCTTTCTGCACATGGCATCTTTCTAAGTCTTCTTTAGTATCCATGTGAAGAAATAAATTATTTTATTGATGCACTCAGAGGCCCCAATAAGGCTTCATACTGACCTATAAATGGAGGTCTGTCTTAATATGCAGTGATCAATAACTCACATAATTATGTCTCATATAATTTTGCTGAATTGTTAACAATTCTAACCAAAGCTATAATGATTCCTTATAGACAACATAAGTCTTTCAGGAGCCACATTTTGCTGGCTTCCATACATGGTAGGCCTGTACATATACGGATTTAGTGCAGGCACTGGTTACATCAGTTAATTTAGGACATGGCCTCTTCCAGCTGTGCCCAGTTATACCAAGTAAAGCTTACAAAGTCTCCCACCACATTCAGGGATACTTTGGAGAGCAGATTGGAGCAGATACTTTTTTTTTTTTCTGCCCTGTGGAAAAAAAAAAAAAACAGTTAGTAAAATGTGGCTTTAACCAGGGAGAAGACAACTATAAAATCAGAATGAAATATTCTCGGTGGAGACAACCTGTCTGGTGGCAATGGGAAATCCTGCATGTCAGCACATTCATTCTTGGCTTTATCCTTGCTCACTGGATGTGACTCAAAGGAAATGCTGGGCTTCAGTTTCTTCATCAGCAAAATGGGGATAATATTTCCACTTATGCAAGTCACTTTAAGTGGAAAGCACTGCATTCACTCAAGATAGCTTTAGCGTGCCAGTACACCACAGAGTTTTTCACTTTCTGCCTAGAACATTTCATAAAAATCCCTCCACATATGGAACAGAACAAGTATTGCAGACTGCAGAAAATGTGATTTTTAGGGAGCTGACAGTGCCATTTACATTTGTGCGTTTTCACATTTCAAATACAGTCAGATTTGGCAATGAAATTCACGATCATCTGGTGGCTTTTATGAAACGAGTTGACCATACTGCTCCAGGTTTCGCTGGCCCTGTCACAACCCCCCTCTGCACTAGCCCTGGCCCCTGCCCAGGCTGGACCAGCACCCATGTGGCCCCGGCTGCTGCCTGGGCAGCAGGACATGGCTGGCAGGCACTGAGAAAGCCCTGAGCCTTCCACATGAGTTTTGGAGCAGAGACAGATCACTTAGCACTTTACATTCCCCTCAGCAAGACGGTGCTGCAGCACCAATTGTCATTCCACTGCTTGTTCACAGCAGACAGAGGAGAGCAATGTTCTAGCACTTTGCTGCTTTCCTTCATGGAAACAGTGAGACCTGGGGCTCAGGTGAGTTGCAGGTGCTACCCTTCATGGTGGGGCCCTGTTGAGCCCCAGCACACCCTCACCTCCCCACCAACCTCAAGGGACAGCTTGCTGTCTCCAGCCCAGAGCTGTGCCACCAAGGAAGTGCACAGCCCTGCCTAGCAACTCACTGTCCCCTTCTGGTTTTCAGTACAGTGCTTTTTATTAATGTCAGAAGACACATAACACTTAAATAGTTAAAACTTTCTGCTTTCCTATATAAGCTTGAAACAAGATTGGTGACAACTACCATACATTGCATATCTATCAAAGAAATAATTCTATTTTAATTACTGTATTCATCTTAGAGAACACAATTATTAGTTTTTCTGAAAAAAAATAAAATGTAATAAAGGCTAACGGACTTTTGGTAGTAGAGCCATTAAATCCTCTACCTAAATACAGTCTAGATATCTGGGGTGCAATTAGGAAAGCAGAGCTGAGTGTTTCCCAGGGTAAGTGTATGGATGCACTCTAACCTGAATCTAATTCTGCTCAAAGGCCAAGGCAGAGAAGCGCTATTTGTGTTGTAATGATTTAGTAGAAATGGGCAACATTACATTTCTAATGCCTTTTGGTCAATGAGCACATTAGGACTTTCAGTGCCAGCTACTCGAGACCTAATTGCTTTTAGCAACTCTCTCACATAAAGTACATCATCACTGCAAATGCTCACGTGTGAAGGAGTCAGATGCAAAGCAAAGCGGTGTCTATCAGGAGGATAGGATACATGATATGAGAGCATCTGTAGCAAACTGCAAAATCAGACATCAGTATGAGGCTTCTCTTTGTAAAAACAGAGCTGAACAAATAATTCACTATGAATAATTTATTTGATTAATTTTGTCTCTCCTTGCTCAGGGAATATGTATAAGCCAATCACACCATCTTGAATTTATTTGTTATTCAAATATATTCAGTGACTTTATTTTCACTATATTTTTTTACTCTGTGGATTAATCAGAATATTTAAAATTAAAAATACACAGCTTTACTGTGATTGGCCAGATGTGCCACATGACACTACTTCTGTGAACAAGTGAGGGTGCCAGCACTTCTGGAGTAATCCTTATGCATGCAAAATTAAAAATTCAATTTTGACAAATATTTGCATGTGCATCTTTGGAATTCACTTGCTGCCAGGAAAACTGTCAGTAAAATTCAGCACCTTTTAAATCTGTAAAATGTGAGAACTAAAACATGCATTTTAACATTTGTATTTAATTTAATTTATTTTTTTTTCTGTTTAATCTGGAAGTTTTAGAACATTGTATATTCCCTGAAAGGATGCAGCATTGCCTACCATGACTGAGTTATGGTTTTGAGCAATTCATCTTAATATCACTTGACTCACCCAGTGGTCTGTTGTACTAAAAGCCTGTAGGTTTCTGAATGGGTGAATTTTACATGTGTTTTGTGCAAGGCTTTAAAAAGTCAGGGTAGTTTTTCCTGAAGGATTATATGTGCATTATTTCTGCATCAAATATTCCCTCAGTTATTGAATTATTCTATTGTTAGGAAAAAAGCAGATTGAGAACAACTCAGGGAAAGCGTATATGATGATTTTAGCATTAAATGTGGGTGAAGGGAATGGCCAATCCCCCTGAGAACATTTTCTTCTCAACTTTAAGATTAATTAAGAGCATTTCTTAAAGGAGTCCTCATTTATTTGACCTGTTATTTTCCACAGCACCCCTTTTCAGGGCAGGGTCCAAGTAAAGAAATCCCAGAAACCTCTTACATTACCTCAGACTTCAACTCCACATATCTGCAAACATTTACACACGCACATTGGTACCTACTTCAGGTAGCTATTGCCCAGCTCTGGTGTAACAGATACAGAGGGCTGTATGTGCATGTTCACCAGAGAAATAACATAACTATCTGCAGAATTTATGTGTTAATATATTCCGTGGTTTATCCTTAAAGCAACCTCTAAATATTAATGGGTAAGGACACGAAAAAAAATTTAGGATCTGTCTAAGCTTCAATTACATCTGACCCACTGTTGACTCAGAGTGGGAGCAAAACAGAATATATCCCAAATCACACTTTGCAGAACTATTCAGGTGGAAACTCTGCCCACGGGGAGATATTTGTTATGGCACCTGTAGCAATCAACAGCAGAGCTTGGCATGGCAGCTGCTGTCCTGGCTGCATCCTAACACCTGCACCAGGTCGTCATGTCCTCTCCTGCTGAGGGGAGCCAGTCCTGCCCAGTTGAAGAGGCAGATGGTACACCCTGTGGCACTGTAAAATAGCAACAAATGAAACCTATCCAGACAGTGGGAGAATTATGGGCTGGTAAAGACAAGCAGAGGCACCACTGGCTAGCTCTTCTGGGCCAGCAAGGGCCACAACTGCAACCATACAGCTATGGCGAGTAATAGGGTATTAATCACTGAGTAAACAGAGATGGTGCTTCAGTTACCAAACAGGATGATTTAAATGGCTTAATTTACACATCACAGCAAGCTTTTCCTACTGCAAATCAATACATTTGCATAGGGTCTTAAAATAATCAGCAACATGCTCCTGCATATATTTTTTAAATAGGCATAAAATGCCTTAATGAAAGCCAGAATATCTTTGTAAATTCAGTTTTTAGCTCACCTGCTAGTTATATTTATGAGGAAACATGAATGTATTAAGGCCTGGAGCTAAACAGCAGCTTTGCAGATCATTTCTGCAGGCAGTAGGGCTACAGGTTCCCATGGGCTCAGGTATAAAGCCCCCTCCTGCCACCCCACCATGCCCTGTCACAGCCAGAGCCTGCTGAGCACTCATGGCAGAAGCAGAAGAAACAGAACCAAGATACCCTCTTTGTACAACTCTTCCCATGGGACAGGCATGTGGAGGGAAGGACAAATGGACAGTGGATGTAACTTCTACTAAGAACAGTCTTTATCCAGGTCCAGCACACTTTTTCTAGAGCACTTCTTATTTCTGGTTCTCCTCCTTTGATCCAGCTGAGATCAGAAGTAGAAGCTCCAAATTCCCACAAGCAAGTCTGTCCTGGCAACAGAGGTGTGCCTAGATGCTGAGAAAGTCCATTCTCACCAAGGTACCAAAATTATATTGCCAGGTGAAGGTTAAAAACATTTGACATAGGCACCCTGGCACTCAGGGTCTCATTCTGAGCCAAAGCAAACCTCAGTTATCCCCATCATCAACCAGGACATCTTGTCAGGCAGCTTTGCATGTGCACCAGCTCTTCTGCTCCCTGCTCATTTCAGTGCCCCTACGTGTGCAGTCACAGCAAGAATTGACCCCTCCAGGGCTTGAGGAGTGGGCACAAGCTTGTGTAGAAATCTTGCAGCTTTGCTGGGTCATGTAAAACATGACACAAATGGGTCAGTTGGGCAGAAAAAGGACTGTCCTGAGGCATGCTGCAGCAGCCAGCTGTGGCTGCTTGCAGGCCTGGCGCAGCTCAGGGTATGACTACAGGAATAATCTAATCTTCTCAGTCCAGTCCTTCTGAGCCCAGCTGTAAAAAAATAAAAATTCAATATTAAAAAAGATTGAGAGGGAAAACTTGTGTGCTTGTGGCTGTGTGATGACTAGGAGCTTTGAAGTCATTTTTAAGCAGATATTTCTCTCATTTGCTAAAATAAGCAGGTTTTTAAACAGAGAAGCAAAATGAGAGCAGAGGATGGAAAATAAACCACGGGTACTTGTACTGAAAGCAAAAGTGGAGGCAAAGATCCTGCTACTTTTGCTGTTGGAGTAGGGGTTGCTTCTTGATCTTGGGTACACAGGACCGTGTAAATTAAGGGGTTTCTCTGTGCTTGGCATATTCCAGCCTCAGGTACAAACCAAAATTGGAACACCTTGTGTTTGCTTTCTTCTGCTCTCCCTAGTATGTGCCATGACCCTGGGTCACTACTATGCATCTCAGGGGGAATATCAGCATCCCCTTGTTCAGATGTAGTCCAAGACCTTGTCTGAATATCAAGGTCATCCTTTTTACCCAGCAGAGCTCTGGCTCAGCAGCTGAGGAGCTGTAGCAGAATCAGTTGATCATCTCTCCACTCCCCAACACCTCAGGCAGAACTATTAATGTTCTCAAATCTTGAGGCAAATACACCTTGCTGAGCTCTGGTGCAGCAGCCCTCAATGCCTATGCTGGGATGGGGCTGCTGCAGTTCCAATTAGCCCATGTCTTACCTGACTTGCCAGAGAGCAGGCCTGTGGGTGAAGGACATGGAAGGCTCTCTGAAGAATGATTCAACAGTTCCTTGCCCTCCATACATGGCCCCAAACACATCCTGATGGACACAGCATCCTAACTGTTGCCATCTAGAAACGATGCAGATAAGTGAGCAAAAAGCAGCCCCTAATATGATCACATTTCCTGGCAAGGTACTATTCTGCAGTCCCTCATTTCTTTGCATTTTTTGCTCTTAATTTGTTTTTTATTTGATTGTCATTTTTAAATATTTATCACTCATGGCTGAATGTTGGGTTACAGTGTGCTAAACCTGACAAAACTTCAAGCAGAGGGAATTACAAAAAAGTATCTTGAAAATCGTATTTGCCCCTTAATAATTTAATTCTGTAGAAAGGGAAATCAAAGCATCACAAATTGATTGCTGTGAAACAAATTACAATTATTTCCACACATCCAAATAAATCTACTAATTTTAGGCATCTGACTTCAGGCATTAGATGGAATATGCAAATGCCCATGTTGAAATGATGGCCGCGTCTCCAGAGCAGCTCACTTATTTCTCTGTTCTTACTAGATGCTCAATAGTTTCAGACTGCTATTGAGACATGCAGTAAATTAGCTGCTCTTAAGCATTGCCTGCTAAAATTATTCAAAAGCATGGAGGTAAAGCAGAGCTGATGGTTTTAGGCATCTGACACTGGTTTATCCTTTCTGGAAATGCAGACTCTAATGTCCACTGTCACTCTCCCCAAATCTACTTACAATTAGGTCATTCTGTCCCAGCAACCATTAACTGAAGCCCTCTGCCCTGCTCTACCTTTTAGAAAGAGGTGCAATAAAATGTCCCCGTTGAACACAAGTTTTCCACACATTTTACAAAGTGTACTTGTTCATCTGTCACACTGCTTCACATGAGAGAAGTCAATCTGATATCATTACTGACATACTAGTCTAGTGTGGCATTTAATAGTAGGCTTTATATAACTCTCAGGGATGGCAGAGCAATCTCATGTAATCAAAATAAATGAAGACAGCCTGAATAATGCATTTGTTAAATCTAAATAACATACAGTGGACACCTTCAAAGTGTTTTCCAGGAAAATGTGACTCAGGTGCAATATTGATTGAGAAGATAAAGACAGGTGGTTTCGATTCCTATATTATGGAATCAGAGACAACTTTGATAATGTAACAATCATCTTTTGTTATTTTGCTGCAGTCCAATACACCTAGAATCAATTTTTCATTGTACTAATTTACGGGAAAAGGGGATAATGGCAAGGACAACATAGCTTTAATAGAAAGAATAAGTCATGATTTAATTCAGATGTTGTACTACAGCTACAAGTTGGAAGATTTATATATACAGAAACAGCAGAAAAAAGCCTGTGTGCTTTTGAATAGAAGTCATGGCTCTGCATTTCTATTTATTGGTAGTTAGGTGGAATGATGCAGCATTATCCTGACAGCAATAAGAAGCAAGAACCTTTTAAAGTAGAAAAAGATAGCTGTAGAATTATGAGCAGTCTTTATAGAAAAATAAAAATAAAGGGCAATAGTAAAAGGACATGTTTAAGTCTTCATTAATATTTGTATTTAAGTAAAAATGACAAGTAGAAAAATCCAAAGAAAGGCTAAGTTCACGATCAATGTAATGCTTTTCTGCACAATTGAGATCTTTCTCAAAGATCTCAGGTGTTTTTGATAAATTTTGTTCTCACAGAAAGTACACAGGATGATGATAAAAATGATTTTTTTTTCCTCTGGCAAAATAGATTGCTTCATGACTTCTTGAATGAAACACAAATCTAAGAGTGATAGTGTTTGGGGTTGGATTAGTCTCCTGGGGTTGCATCCAGTGTATGAAATTTCATAGCTTTTCCAAGGAGTTCAATAGTGCTCTTCTCTGTGGCGAGACACTGCTGAATGACCCCTGAAAAAGCAACCCCCAGACTGCACTTCAAAACCTTACCACCAAAAGCTGCCAGGAGTTAATTTATCCCAGAAATATTCTGCGTGGCATATTTCTGAGCAGCAATCATTAGGCTAGCCTAAATCAGAAGTTCAGCACAGACTTCAGAAGAAATCATGATCCAGATTCAAACTTTAGAGTAGTTCCTACCTCAGTAATAGACCTGCAGCTGAAAGAGCTTCTTTTAAATAAGCATCCTCTATGGGTAAGTAGACAAAAGGGGTAAAATCCTTACCTGAAATTTCAGACTTTTCTTTAAAAAGAGTCTGGCCTAGTCCTAACTCCATATAAGCTGAGCCCACATTTCTCTCTGAGGTGCAAAGAAAAGAAGAAAAGTAAACCAAGATAAATCAAAGAGAAAAACTAACCCCTTCACCAGCAGCAGCAACTTATCAGCACTTTTCAGTCTCTTTTTAGGCTCATGAGAGGAATCAGACTCAGTTGTTTCTCAGCTGAAGCAGCTCAGAGATGTTTTCCAGCTTCCAGAGTACACCTAGGAGTTATACCAGTGAACCCACACCAACTCTGAGATGCTGAGCAGCCTTGGGCAAGTCCCTTTATCCCCTACGCCAAGTGAGGGACCTACTGGGTTATTGGTGAACAATGTGCAGGGAGCTGCAGAGTTCTGGTCACTGGAAGACCAGAGTGTTTCTGTAGGACAGAAACAGAAGTACTCCATCATATGCAGAATGTACAACATAATGACATCCTGTGAGTCACAGATGTCCTGCCAGACAGAAGCAAAGCCATCCCAGTGAAGCACAGATTGGTGCTCAGGACTGACAGAGACACTGCACTGCAAACATCTAGGATCCCAAACACAGTGAGGCTGGCCTTAAACAAGGATGAGTCTGCCCTAAAATTGCTAAGATTTATGAGCAATTTTAAAGAAAACATGTTTGGTTTTTTTTTTATGCTGTTGTTTCTCAGTGACTAGGTTGAGACTTCATACTTTTCTCCCCAAGCCACAGCATTGGTGCCCTGTGAAACATTGACCTCAGACACACCTGCACCCAGGTAGTCTGACCATGCCAGAAATACCCCAGAATGGCAAGAGGAGACCACAAAAGCTTTTAAGCCAAGCACTGGTGGTTGTAGATCTGCTGACACTAGAGGGAAGTTAGGGTAATGGTAGAAGGACTGTTGTGTCTGTCATGCCTTCATATCCTTCAAGTGTGATGCCATGGGAAGAGTAGCTATTTGACTAGGTTTTTCCCAGGCTGAGAAGAGACCAGTGTGTCAACAGTCCTATACAAGAGGGCAAAAATACCATGTCTTTATCCACTCCTGAACCCTGCAAGGCCTTAGTTTTTGATCCTGTGACACGTTGCCAGACAATGAGAGATGGTGGCATATCTTCTATCTTTACCTTAGCATCACAGTCCATGGCTGGCTGTCTCCCTGACACATCTGCAGGGACACACAGCTAAAGACCCTGTTCACATGTTCTTTTCAAGGTCCTAAAGCATCTGTAGGAATAAGTTCTTGCAGTATCTGCTGAATAGGCAGTGAGCAATACGTGACAATAGTGAATGACTTTTTATCGGGGAAAGGGAGCAACTGCTCTTCATGTTCATGAGAAGGAAATTCCATTTCCCCATTCTTGTAGACAGAGGTGTCTGCATGGGTAAACATCTCTTCACGCCCTCTCCCTCATCTCCATCTCCTTTATTTTTCAAGTCTGCCTCCCACATCTTTCTCCTGGTTAAAATTTTCTTGATATAGATGCCTACTGTTTACATTAGAATCACAGAGTCCAAGTAAGAATTCCAAGTAAATCCAGATTTTTCTTCTATGGGAAGATGGGGCATTCAGATTAATGCTGATCAAATCACATGAACTTACAAATGTAGTTTTTCCTCTTAGTCCTGTCTTAGTTTAGAGGAAGTAAATAACCAGCTCCAATCTACCAAACCACACGAGTGTGGTGAAAGCCATGCCCTTCCAAACACTTCTCTGAGCTCCCAAAAGATTCCTCGTGCCCTATATAATTAAGTAGAATTAATTTTAAGATGACACTTAACACTGCAATTGGAAGATGGGGTTAAATAATTAGCAAATGTTTCATACCTTGGTGCTGTGCCACTGTGAATGTAGCCTGTGATCTGAAGC
Source organism: Ceyx cyanopectus (assembly GCA_013401355.1). Classification (NCBI taxonomy): domain Eukaryota; kingdom Metazoa; phylum Chordata; class Aves; order Coraciiformes; family Alcedinidae; genus Ceyx; species Ceyx cyanopectus. The sequence goes on from VYZU01005077.1 coordinate 121,148, forward strand.
ATGTTAGCAGGCACACTTCTNAACCTTACCACCAAAAGCTGCCAGGAGTTAATTTATCCCAGAAATATTCTGCGTGGCATATTTCTGAGCAGCAATCATTAGGCTAGCCTAAATCAGAAGTTCAGCACAGACTTCAGAAGAAATCATGATCCAGATTCAAACTTTAGAGTAGTTCCTACCTCAGTAATAGACCTGCAGCTGAAAGAGCCTCTTTTAAATAAGCATCCTCTATGGGTAAGTAGACAAAAGGGGTAAAATCCTTACCTGAAATTTCAGACTTTTCTTTAAAAAGAGTCTGGCCTAGTCCTAACTCCATATAAGCTGAGCCCACATTTCTCTCTGAGGTGCAAAGAAAAGAAGAAAAGTAAACCAAGATAAATCAAAGAGAAAAACTAACCCCTTCACCAGCAGCAGCAACTTATCAGCACTTTTCAGTCTCTTTTTAGGCTCATGAGAGGAATCAGACTCAGTTGTTTCTCAGCTGAAGCAGCTCAGAGATGTTTTCCAGCTTCCAGAGTACACCTAGGAGTTATACCAGTGAACCCACACCAACTCTGAGATGCTGAGCAGCCTTGGGCAAGTCCCTTTATCCCCTACGCCAAGTGAGGGACCTACTGGGTTATTGGTGAACAATGTGCAGGGAGCTGCAGAGTTCTGGTCACTGGAAGACCAGAGTGTTTCTGTAGGACAGAAACAGAAGTACTCCATCATATGCAGAATGTACAACATAATGACATCCTGTGAGTCACAGATGTCCTGCCAGACAGAAGCAAAGCCATCCCAGTGAAGCACAGATTGGTGCTCAGGACTGACAGAGACACTGCACTGCAAACATCTAGGATCCCAAACACAGTGAGGCTGGCCTTAAACAAGGATGAGTCTGCCCTAAAATTGCTAAGATTTATGAGCAATTTTAAAGAAAACATGTTTGGTTTTTTTTTTATGCTGTTGTTTCTCAGTGACTAGGTTGAGACTTCATACTTTTCTCCCCAAGCCACAGCATTGGTGCCCTGTGAAACATTGACCTCAGACACACCTGCACCCAGGTAGTCTGACCATGCCAGAAATACCCCAGAATGGCAAGAGGAGACCACAAAAGCTTTTAAGCCAAGCACTGGTGGTTGTAGATCTGCTGACACTAGAGGGAAGTTAGGGTAATGGTAGAAGGACTGTTGTGTCTGTCATGCCTTCATATCCTTCAAGTGTGATGCCATGGGAAGAGTAGCTATTTGACTAGGTTTTTCCCAGGCTGAGAAGAGACCAGTGTGTCAACAGTCCTATACAAGAGGGCAAAAATACCATGTCTTTATCCACTCCTGAACCCTGCAAGGCCTTAGTTTTTGATCCTGTGACACGTTGCCAGACAATGAGAGATGGTGGCATATCTTCTATCTTTACCTTAGCATCACAGTCCATGGCTGGCTGTCTCCCTGACACATCTGCAGGGACACACAGCTAAAGACCCTGTTCACATGTTCTTTTCAAGGTCCTAAAGCATCTGTAGGAATAAGTTCTTGCAGTATCTGCTGAATAGGCAGTGAGCAATACGTGACAATAGTGAATGACTTTTTATCGGGGAAAGGGAGCAACTGCTCTTCATGTTCATGAGAAGGAAATTCCATTTCCCCATTCTTGTAGACAGAGGTGTCTGCATGGGTAAACATCTCTTCACGCCCTCTCCCTCATCTCCATCTCCTTTATTTTTCAAGTCTGCCTCCCACATCTTTCTCCTGGTTAAAATTTTCTTGATATAGATGCCTACTGTTTACATTAGAATCACAGAGTCCAAGTAAGAATTCCAAGTAAATCCAGATTTTTCTTCTATGGGAAGATGGGGCATTCAGATTAATGCTGATCAAATCACATGAACTTACAAATGTAGTTTTTCCTCTTAGTCCTGTCTTAGTTTAGAGGAAGTAAATAACCAGCTCCAATCTACCAAACCACACGAGTGTGGTGAAAGCCATGCCCTTCCAAACACTTCTCTGAGCTCCCAAAAGATTCCTCGTGCCCTATATAATTAAGTAGAATTAATTTTAAGATGACACTTAACACTGCAATTGGAAGATGGGGTTAAATAATTAGCAAATGTTTCATACCTTGGTGCTGTGCCACTGTGAATGTAGCCTGTGATCTGAAGCATGTTAGCAGGCACACTTCTGGGCTAGAAATAATCAAAGATTGACTTCCTTACATACAGAGGTGTTTCAATTTCCTGACAAGAAAATAAAACTGATACAAAGCACACAGAGGACCCCAATATCAGCAAGAATGTCACTAGTAGTGCAATACATTAAAGAAGATCATTGCAACAAATCAAGTTCCTAAGCGTGACTTTTCCTTTCATGCAGAGAATGGACTGATTCGTTTCCCAAACAATGGAAAATTTCACGGAAGCTCTGGAACAGATTGCTCTGTTTGCTCCATTACTCACAGATCAGCTTGCCACGTTCAGTAACAAAGGCAAGGGCTAAACTCATCTTATTTGTTGTCCACAATTTATGAAAAAATAATCTAGCTCATAGGAAATGAGGTGCTTCAAGAATTTGCTGAACTGAAAGCATTTCTCTGTCAGTATGACTTCAGCTTCAATATGACTCATATGATCTGTGCACTACTATTTTGTGCTATGTTGATCCAACCAGGAATAATTGGAAAGACTTTACTGGATTTCTTCTACTGCTAGAAAAAATGTAATTAAACTGTGCTGACTGTACCTTGACTTGAGATACAGTACTCAGTAGGACACAGCCATTGAATTTTTGGGGAATGGGCAGGCTTGCTGTAGGACATCTCAGTACTTCAGTGGCACTGTTCTGGGTCTTAAGAGGAAAGTAAAATTTCTGCATCCATATAATTTTATTGAAGCCTTATCAAACTTGGTTTTGATAAACCTTTTTGGCTGCCCCCACTTGGTGCTAGTGGACCATTATCTAAACATGCAAAATAACCCAACCCTGAAACATTGTTTGTAACCCATTAAATACTATCAGCATCTAACATCAATGCTTTCTGTCTCTCAGCTTTAAGGAAATATTAAAAAGGTAAGCAAATGGCTTGGAGCTGCCTGAAACTGCAAGTGAAAAATCAAAGCCTAGCATTCATAGATCCCAAGGACCCACATTTGACTACTTCCCACAGTAGAACCTACCAGCTACATACCTTGAAATAGCAGCTGCTGCTCTGCAAGGAGAGCCCACATCAGTTCACTCTGTGCAGATATTCCCAAGCCAAGGAGATCTCTTTTCACAATACCAATCACAAGGGGAGATTTCAGGCTCCTAAAGACTAACTCCCTCTGCATCTTGTTTCAATAGCAGTGGAGGGACTACAGGAAGATTGGTCATAAGACATTGCCAACTGCCCTTTCTCTGAACGATTTCAGTGAAATTTTGTGCCTATGAAAAACTATACACGGAAGGAAATCAATCTTCAACTTGCTTAGGAAACAGGCATAGAAAAATTGGATGTTCACTTTGATCAGAAGTCTTTCAGAGACAGTTTCTGAGGCTCTTAATCATACCAAATGTAGTATAATCCTAGGGAAAATCCCATGGTAACCCATGTTTTAATTCAGAAGAACTTTTTCCTTGTTAATACATCAGTTTTTTCTTTTATATGACATGCTCAGTGATTAAAACATAGATACAATGTTTGCATATGTAAGGGGTAAGAAAGTAGTGAGTGTTATAGTCTACAGAGGAAGGATTGAGGATGGATGGATGTTTACATTGGTAAATAGTATTAGAAAAAATAGTTTTAAAAGTGTTTAGGTGCCTCTTATTTTGATTCCTTATAACTAAAAAGAAAGCAACTGATTTGCAACCTGGGATTTGAAATAGCTGAGAAAAAGACAGAAAACCATTTTTGATAAAATAGTTGTTCAACAGCTACTGCATCATGCAGTACCTGTTGGGCCAGTGCCAGGCTACATGCTTAATACTTGGAGATTGATAACTGTTAGGAATTTGATGAATGACAGGTTGAGAAGGTACACACAGTGCCTGGACTACAGACAGGCCTAGGGATGACATCCTTAAAAACAAGTGCAAGTTTTCAGTTAATTTAAGACTGTGATCACTGTGCTATGCTGCTCATTCATTATTTTGGAGTTTCTCTGCAAAGAAAATGTCCCAGTAGCATCCTGGTAAGCGCCCCCAATAGCAGTTTTGAAAAGAAAGCTTTTCCTTGTATTTGACAAATTCTGGATAAAGTCCTTCCTGAGTTATCCAGTGAAACCTGGAACATCCAAATCTCATAACAATCCCGTAGATCCCAGGCATTCTCTGCTTTCTCCTAGCAGTCCTACTCCTAATTCCCTGCTTAGTGACACATAAAACGTGTTCTGCACAAAGACCAAAGAGGAAAAAAAACCCAAACACAAACAAAACAAGCCTCCCCACACACACACTCCCTCATTTCCTTCACTTTCTCTGCTCTGTGCAGGGTCCAGAAGCCATCATGACCACCAGAGTTTTTCTCAGTGCCACACAATGCCAGTCCCATTGGCTCTTGGGGAGCCAGGCTGGGCTGCTGCTGTCCTTCCCCAAAGCTTTGGGCATACAGACCTGTTCTCCACATCACCCACCCTGGCAGCAACACAGCTGTACTTTTTGCAGACAACACTGGTGACACTGAAAACCAATGATGCCTATTGTTCTGTGGATGAGATGAAGCAGCTACTCAGTGACATCCATCACAATGAAAATACCATTTTGGGGAGACTTGAACTCACTAGCACATAGTGAGCAGAGAAACCTCCTTCCACAGGTACTTACTCTAATTTGCATTGCAGAAGAGCTCACATCTCTTAACTGACTCTACAGGGAGCCCAAGGAGACAAAACTGCTTTAGGCTTGACTTAGTCTTTGCACAGATGAGTTTCCTCGTAGGTTTCCTGATCAGTAGGGCTACTACTGAGCAGGAAACAAAAATATGACTGTGCAGAGGTAGGCAAGCCCCTATCTACAGTAGCTGGGCTATATCAGAGCATAGCACAATGGTGTGAGTCATCAGCAAGGGCTAGTCAAAGCACCTACTCGAAGCCAGTATGTTGTGCAGCACTAATGTCTGTGTTACTGGGCTGCTCCCTGCTCTGCTGCAAGGGTATGACTAACCCAAGTGCTGTTGCACTTTCAGTGTATTGTACAGAAAAACCTGATGTTTCATGAGAATCTTCTCTCTGTCTCGAAGAGCCATGTGGGTAGGGCACTTCAAACATTTTGCATCTAAAGCTTCACCTCAGTGTAACTCTAAAAATACAAAAAAAACCCCAAACCCAAACATAAAAACTCACTCCTAAAGAAATAAAAGAATAAAAGATGCTTCAAGATATGTATGTGTATATACACAAACATGTCTGCGCACACACACACACACACACACACACACACAGAGTTAGATGAAAATTTGCATCCAAAGGACTAAAGTCTCAGCACCTCTGGATTTTTCTTTTAGAGAGTACCAGTACTATTTGATCAGAACAAGCAACCCAGGGAAAGCTGCT